>OZ012735.1:609009924-609302424 GCA_963859935.3 Lathyrus sativus
GAATGTGGTGAAATGCTACAACTGTGGCGAAGTGGGTCACATTAAGCCCAATTGTACTAAACCGAAGCAAGCTCCAGCAGGCGAAAAGGTATTCGCGTTAGCCGGTGCGGACACTACTAATGCGGATCGTTTGATTAAAGGTACATGCTTTATTAATAATGTACCTTTAGTTGCTATTATTGATACTGGAGTGACTCATTCGTTCATTTCTCTTGAGGGTGCCGAACGTTTGGATTTGTGCATGGTTTCTTTGAGTGGTGGCATGGTTATTGAGACTCCTGCTTCGGGGTCGGTAACTACTTCCTTGGTATGCATAAGTTGTCCTTTGACCATGTATGGTAAAGACTTCGTTATGGATTTAGTGTGTTTGCCGTTGGACGGTTTGGATGTAATTTTGGGTATGAATTGGTTGCAATATAATAAGGTTCATCTGGATTGCTATCACAAGTTGGTAAGATTTCCTTATTTGGAAGATGATGGAAGTGAGAGTTTTCTATCCACTAAAGAGTTGAAGAAACTTTTAGCGGACGAAGCTCAGTTGTTTGGTTTGTTTGCGTCCTTGTCGATAGAGAGTAAAGTGGAACTGGAGGTATTTCCCGTAGTGTGAGAATTTCCAGAAGTGTTTCCAGGAGATATTAAGGATGTGCCGCCGGAGAGAGAGATTGAGTTTTCTATTGATCTAGTTCCGGGTACTAGACCGATTTCGATGGCACTGTATCGTATGTCGGCATCGGAATTGGTAGAGTTAAAGAGACAGTTGAATGACTTGTTGGATAAGAGATTTGTAAGACCAAGTGTTTCTCCTTAGGGTGCGCCGATATTGTTAGTAAAGAAGAAAGAGGTAAGCATGCGGTTGTGTATTGATTATCGACAGTTGAATAAAGTGACGATTAAGAATAAGTATCTGCTTCCAAGAATAGACGATTTGATGGATTAATTGGTTGGAGCCCGTGTTTTTAGTAAGATTGACTTGAGATTGGGTTATCACCAGATTCGGGTGAAAGAAGAAGATGTTTCAAAGACGGCCTTTAGGATACAATATGGTCACTACGAGTATACGGTGATGCCGTTCGGAGTTTCTAACGCGCCAGGTGTGTTCATGGAATATATGAATCGTATTTTTCATAAGCAGTTAGATCATTTTGTGGTGGTGTTCATCGACGACATCTTGATTTATTCTAAGTCTCAAGAAGAGCATGAGAGGCATTTGAGAATTGTGTTGCAGATTTTGAAAGAAAAGCAATTGTATGCCAAGTTGTCAAAGTGCGAGTTTTGGTTATCGGAGGTGAGTTTTCTTGGACATATTATTTCTGGAAATGGTATTAGTGTTGACCCATCCAAGATTGATGCGGTAATGCAGTGGGAAGCTCTTAAGTCAGTTACGGAGATTCGAAGCTTTTTGGAATTAGCCGGTTATTATCGGAGGTTTATTGAAGGATTTTCGAAGTTGGCACTTCCGTTAACTCAATTGACTTGTAAGGGAAGGGCTTTTGTTTGGGACATTGATTGTGAGAAGCGTTTTGTGGAGCTTAAGAGAAGGTTGACAACGGCACCGGTTTTGATTTTACCGAATCCGACGGAGTCATTTGTGGTTTATTGTGATGCTTCTTTATCCGGTTTAGGTGGTATTTTAATGCAAGATGGGAAAGTTGTGGCTTATGCTTCAAGACAATTGAGAGTGCATGAGAAGAACTACCCTACGCATGATTTGGAGTTAGCAGCCGTGGTGTTCGTTTTAAAAATTTGGAGGCATTATCTTTATGGTGCAAGATTTGAGGTTTTTAGCGACCACAAGAGTTTGAAATATTTATTTGACCAGAAAGAGTTAAACATGAGACAAAGGAGATGGCTAGAGTTTTTGAAAGACTACGATTTTGGTTTGAATTACCATCCGGGTAAGGCAAACGTAGTAGCCGATGCTTTAAGTTGAAAGTTGGTTCATATGTCAACGTTGATGATAAGAGAATGGGAATTGTTGGAGAGTTTTAGAGATTTGAGTTTGATTTGTGAAGTGACGCCGAGAAGTATGAGACTTGGTATGCTTCATATTACGAATGATTTTCTTGCGACCGTTTGTGAAAAACAAAATTTGGATTTAAAGTACGTTGATTTGATGATGAATGAGAATGAAGATTTCAAGGTTGATGAATTTGGTGTTTTGAGATTCCGTGGTCGTATTTGCATTTCCGACGATGTGGAGTTGAAAAAGATGATATTGGAAGAAGGTCATCAGAGTAACTTGAGTATTCATCCGGGAGCGAATAAGATGTACCAATATTTGAAGAAGATCTTTTGGTGGTCCGGACTAAAGCGAGATGTTGCTCATTTTGTGTATTCATGTTTGACGTGTCAAAAGTCGAAGGTGGAACATAAGAAGCCTAGTGGATTGATGCAACCGTTGGATATTCTGGAATGGAAATGGGATAGCATATCGATGGATTTTGTTACGGGATTGCCGAATACGCAAAGAAGTCATAATGCTATTTGGGTGATTGTTGATAGACTTACTAAATCTGCTCACTTTATTCCGATTGATATTAGTTATCCTTTAGAGAAATTAGCCGAGATTTATGTTCGTGTGATTGTAAAGTTGCACGGAGTTCCTAAGAGTATTGTGTCAGATAGAGATCCTAGATTCACTTCAAGATTTTGGGAAAGTTTGCAAGGTGCCTTGGGTTCTAAGTTGAAGTTGAGTTCGACTTACCATCCGCAGACGGACGGTCAAACCGAGAGGACAATTCAGTCGTTAGAAGATTTGTTGCGTGCTTGTGTGCTGGAACAAGGTGGTACTTGGGATGGTTATTTGGCGTTGATTGAGTTCACTTATAATAACAGTTTTCATTCGAGCATTGGTATGACACCATTCGAGGCTTTATACGGTCGGAGATGTCGAACACCTTTGTGTTGGCATGAGACGGGTGAGAGGTCGGTAGTTGGACCGGAGATGGTACAACTGACGACGAAAAAGGTGAAGTTTATTCGGGAAAAAATGAAAGCTTCTCAGAGTAGGCAGAAGAGTTACCATGATAAGAGGAGGAAGGACCTTGAGTTTCAAGAAGGCGACCATGTCTTTTTTAGAGTTACACCGGTTACGGGAGTGGGTCGTGCCTTGAAGTCGAAAAAGTTGACTTCTCGTTTTATTGGTCCGTATCAGATTATTGCACGTGTGGGAGTTGTGGCGTATCGTGTGGCGTTGCCTCCGAACCTTTCAAATTTGCATGATGTGTTCCATGTTTCGCAACTTCGGAAGTATGTTCTGGATCCGTCACATGTTATTCCTATGGACGAGGTTGAAGTAAGAGATAACCTTACGGTTGAGGTTTTACCGATTAGTATTTTGGATCGTGAAGTTAAGAAGCTAAGGGGCAAGGATATTGCACTCGTGAAAGTATCCTGGGGAGGTGCTGCAGAGGGCAATATGACTTGGGAATTGGAGAGCAAGATGCGAGAGTCGCATCCAGAGTTGTTTGCATCAGGTAATATTTTCGAGGACGAAAATTTCTAAAGTGGGGGAGAGTTGTAACGCCCCAAAATCTGAATTTCCCATTTTTGTTGAGTCCTTTTTAATTCATTTGGATAATTGGTATTTTAATTGTGAAATTTATGTGTTGATATGCTTAATTTCAATATTGTGCTATTTTACCGATTCGGAGAGTTTTCGGGGAAAATAGAGTAAAGGGTATTTTAGACATTTAGTATTAAGTGTTAAGTGTATTATTGTGTGAGAATTAATTGGTAAGTGTTTGGAAAGAAATGGAGGGGAAAGAAAATAGAACATGAGATAAGAGAGAAAAAGGAATAGATAGAAACATTAGTGGAAAAACAAGGGAAAGAAATAAGAGAGAAGAGAAAAAGGAGAAGGAAGAGGAAAACCTAGGATTTCATCAAGGATCAACATCCAAGGTTTCAATCAATCGGGTAAGGGTGTGAAACTCTATTATACTGTTAATGTGTATGATTATGTATGTTGTTGATCGTTTGATGTTGGATTGAGAAGAGTTTCTACTCATTTCCATCCTAGGGAAATATTAGGATTTAATCAGTAGAATGTGGTTTTAACTGGTTAGAATCGCGAAATGGATGGAGTAGGATATCGGGTGTTATTGGGTTGGACTTACTGGGGTAGTTTGGTGTTAGAATTGATTGGTTTTGTGAGGTTTGGGCTTTGGACAACCATGAAAGTTCTGAGTTCGCAGGCTCGCCAGGCGAACGGCAGCGAAGCTTCGCCAGGCGAGTGTGCAGGCGAGTGCTAGCGAGTAATTCCAAAATAACTCCCAGTGGTCTTCGCTGGCAAGTTCACCCGGCGAACTAGGTAGCGAAGGTTCGCCAGAGGCTTCGCCAGGCGAAGGTTGGCGAATGCGACAGCATTTTCCTATTTTCTGTGTTTTCCCTTTTTATGCGGATTTCTTTGTTCAGTTATGTTTAATCCTTATCGAATTGAATAGTTTTGTTTGTCGTGTGGTATGATATGTATGGGTAGTCGCAAGGTGTGAATTCTAGAATGTGGAATTTTGATTGTGAAAAATATATGCCTTATATGGAATGGTATGTGTGGAAATGAAGAGTATGTGTATTTCATAGAGTATAAGTATATTGTGAATGTGCATAGATTGTATGTGCTTGTATGAGATGAATATGCATAGTGATATAATTGCGAATATGTATGCATATAGAGTAATGTTGTGAGTCATTTTGCATAAAGGCATCATGATGTACATCCTAGCGATGTTGATTCCTTGGAGAATCTGCTGAACATTTGATTCCTCGGAGAGTCTGCAGAGTATTTGATTCCTTGGAGAATCTGCTGAATATTCGATTCCTTGGAGAATCTGATGAATATTTGATTCCTTGGAGAATCTGCTGAATACTTGATTCCTTGGAGAATCTGCTGAATTGAGTTGGTACCGCATTTGCATCTGCATAGAGTCGTGAGTCGGTCTCTATGATTTGCATTTGGTCATCTTTATATGATGCATGGAGTGAATTGAACATAATTCTAGATGTTTATGTGGAAATGATGAGTGTGTATAGATGCATGATTTAATGATTATGCTTGATTGTGTGAATATGCATTGTGAGGTATATGATGAATTGTGGTGAGAATCTGAATTGTGTTAATCTCATGTATGTATATAGATATATATAAATATATGTATTGACTGTTATGATATTGTTTCTCACCCTTCTGCTGTTTCATAATGCTCTACGACGCATTGCAGAGTAGGATTGCTGGAGGTCCTTTTTGTGAAGCAGGTCTTCATTATTTTTGGTCGATGACTCTGATATGTAACATCTAGGTAGTTAGGAAGCCTTTGGTTCTTTTTGGAGATACTTTTGCTTTGATTTCTTTTGTGATACATATGCGAATGTATCTGATATTGGATGTTTGTACATGTGAATTAACTGAATGATGTATATATGGTTATATGAATGTATTGATTCAATGTTTAGATGTTTCCGCTTTATTCTAAATATTGAGATGTGAGTTTTAGAACTATGTTCTTCAGTTGTGAATTACCCATTGTTGCATATCTATTTGAGCAGGTGTTGTAGATGTTTGACTTCATGATAATGTGACACACCTCTTTTATATCATGTATTAATTAAACTCTGATGAAACTTTTATCAAGTGCTTAAATGATTTAATTGTTTATTTGAGGGTATAGAAAGGGGGTGTTACATCTCACGCAACTTAACAACATAGAGCATTAAGAATCGATGCTCACGCGAATATTAGACCTAAATCTATGTCTAGAGTTTAGAATCTAGCAGATGTTCATCTTAGATTGAGTTCGAACCGTATATGTCTATAGCAATCCAAATCTATTAAGATAAATATTAAAATCAAAGATAACCATTGATAAATATTTATAAAAGATATTTTATACAATGATCAATAAATATACATACAATCAAGATAAATTTACATACAAAACCCAAACAAATGAGGATATAGAGAGAAGAAAGAAGATGAATAAGAATCTCTCGGTTTTTCAACGTCGATTGAAGAAAATCCAACTTCGGATCATTAAGATATAGACTCTAATGTTGTTTCTAAGCCTCACTACTCAAAAATATATTGGTGATGAAGTTATGGTTAAAAGATCCCAAAAACATAATATAAAAAATGCTGAAAAAGTGACTTTATATGCAAAAATGAATTCCCGCGGTCGCTGTGCAAGCTGCAGCTCGCTAGCCGAGCATATCAGACTTATTTTCTACCTCTACAATACTTTTCCACGCCTTTGGTTTGTTTTCGGCTCGCCTTTAGTTCGCCTAGCGACCATGACAGAAAACTCAAATCTTGTTTCAACCATAACTTGAGAAACGTAACTCTGTTTTAGGCACGGCTGGAAAACTTATTCAATGCTTTATAAGAAAATGACTAAATATCATTGCTTGAATATCTACAAAAATGAGATAAAAACAATTAAACTCAATGATATTTACACGATAACGTAATATATACACTATAACACAAACTATACAAAATATACACAATAATTGAGGTTTATTGGTATAAAACTAATGAATTAAGCAAATGAGTGCTAATTATTCACATTCAAAATCATAAAAATTTAGCACTTATCAGTATATCACTCATAATGCACATTATTGCAGCAGAAAAATGATTTTTTTAATTCATTCATAAACATGTTACATTAGATATAATTGTCATTGTTATATCACACTACATTACAACATCAAACACTATTACAACATCCTCGTCAAAATGCAATAAAAATACAACTAAGAACATATCACTTCAACTATTAGCAACTTCATCTTCTTCCTGAGACTCTTATGCTTATTTTTCATATCTTCAATCTCTTTCAAACACATCTTATTTACATATTCCTTCCCGAATTCCTTGCCAAATTTTGTCAAACACTCAATCATCAAGTCACACTTATTACATTCATCGTCATCTTTTGGTGTTCTAGAGAAATACTCATCATCCCACAGCTTATAATCTTCCTCTTTCTGCACAAACAATTTCAAGTTTTAAAAGAAAAATCTCAAATAATGGAAAATAAGAAGAAAGATAAATCAATTTACAGATCTAACCCCCTAGAACTTGAACTTCCAGTATTTCCTTCCTAGGCCTACACAAGACTTTGAAACATACAACTTCATAAAAATATCATGTCCACATTTGGAAACGATTCTCTGATTTAAACGAATGCTTGAAATCGAGCTTCCTGACATTCTCGTGAAGATAATGAACACACAAAGAGATGAGAAATTAGGGAAACCAAGAACGAACCAAGAAGGAACGAAGGAATGAAGTTGAATGAAGGAACAAATCAAGAAAGATGATTAGAAAATTAGGGAATGAAGATGATTATGGGAAACTAGAGCATTAAATTGGATGATTAGTAAATTAAATCTACGTGTATAAAAAATTTAATGAGAAAGACTTATATAATACAGATATACATGCTATATCACCATTTTTGCTGATATGGTTTAATGATGGTTTGAATCCAAAGAATCTTAAAATTGCAAGGATGAATGCCAAGTACAGTACATCAAAACCATTTCAAATATATATGTAAATGATATTAGAAAGCGATGATGATAAGTGAAACTTAGAGACAAAAACAAAAACAATTGAAATGGATAAAATAATTAAAAGCAGAAAAAACAATATTAAGACTAGAAGTAAATAAGTGAAGAAAATTAAAGAAAGTAAATGCTTACAGAAAATAATCTAGTGCGGGGAATTGAAATCGAAAAAACTTGAACGGAAACCTTCTGAATTAAAATATAGGCAAGATCAAATAGCAATTGATCTAAGTACAAGTAGAGAACTCCGAATTCGTAAAACAATGGTGTACTAATTGCCCGGTGTGAACAATTGAGTACTTTTACACTGTAAAGTATCTTCCTACATAATACTAAAAAATTTGGACCCCTAAAAACCTAAAAAATAAGCCTATATATAACGTATCAGCTGTTGAACTATTGTAGATTTCGTATAAAGGTCAGTTGAGAAAAAGGTGTGGGAGTGGAAGAAGACCAGGTCATGTAGTTGCTAAAATTCTGGGCAAGAAGTCCATGGTGAATACCATGAGTTCAATGTGGAAGACGTGGCAAGTTAAGAGACCACGATGAACGTCATACCCCTGTGGCAAACACCACAAGCTAAAAATGTTCACTTTTGAATTGCTTCATGCTGAGGTGTCCTTTTCTCCACTTTTGGCCAATTTTTCTTTATTTTATCTTATGCCAACTCCTACATAGAAAATATATGCAACACAAACAAAACACCAACATAACACTACATACAAACATTAAATAGATGTAAAACAGATAAAAGTGCATGTGTATCGAGTTAGAAAATGCTATAAGTTTCACGGTTATCAATAATGAGGTCTGAAGCTTAGATTTCGACTTGATGAATTAAAGAAGAAACTTGAAAAATTGAAGAAACTTTCTCGATTAATCAGCCACATGGGTATTCTCGACTCTTATAATTTTTTTCTATTTGGGTGACTTTCTCTTTATTAATTTGTAATATGGATGTTCCCGACGTAGAAATACTAGAATTGTCTACCTTCTTCTTAGGATTTATCCTTGGGAATGAGAGTAAAATATTTTTTTTTTTAGATGACCTTTCTTTTCCCTGGTGGCTAATCAATGAGTGAGATTCCTTGGCCATCAATTGTGGCTTCGACATCACTTATGTTCTTTGAGGTGATGTATTCTTGAGACATAATGAAGGAAACAAATGCTTGATATATTAAGAATATTCGGTAATCAAACATGGGATAGGTACGTATGACTCACGTCATTTCATTTCAGTCATAAAAAATATGAAAAGTAAACTACTTTAAAAGTCAATATCATATACTTGAATTTTAGACTGCTTTTCAGAATTGTTAGCAGTTTTTTATGAGGTGTTTTCACTTTTTACTAGCCTTTGTTTCTCGATCCTTATGTCATGTACTTGATTATTTTTCATAAATTATCTAATTTAAGGATAACTTGTAGGGTCTCCTTCTCTTTACTCTTCTCTCTACTATGTTTTCCCAAATTTTTTCTTTTATTTAATTGACATTGGTTCTTTGCCGGTTAAATATATTGTTGCAAATGCTAGAAAACATGACCTACATACCTCAAAAAAACTTTTACTATGACCTCAACGTCTTTATCAGTTTAATACATTAGTTTTAAGTGATCGTCGACGACACGACTTCTAAACTAATTAATGTAAATCATCCACTCCATTCGTTTCAAAATGATTGTCGTTTAAAGTTTTTGCACACAAATTAATGAATGCAATAATATTGTCATACGATATTACAATTTTACTAAATTAATCTTATTAATATATTAAAAATAGTGTACAAAGTAATAATTATATGACACAATTGAAAAAATAGCAATTATTACTATATTAAAAAATGAGAATGACATTTATTATTATTATTATTATTATTATTATTATTATTATTATTATTATTATTATTATTATTATTATTATTATTATTATTATTATTATTATTATTATTATTATTATTATTATTATTATTATTATTATTATTATTATTATTATTATTATTATTATTATTATTATTATTATTATTATTATTATTATTATTATTATTATTATTATTATTATTATTATTATTATTATTATTATTATTATTATTATTATTATTATTATTATTATTATTATTATTATTATTATTATTATTATTATTATTATTATTATTATTATTATTATTATTATTATTATTATTATTATTATTATTATTATTATTATTATTATTATTATTATTATTATTATTATTATTATTATTATTATTATTATTATTATTATTATTATTATTATTATTATTATTATTATTATTATTATTATTATTATTATTATTATTATTATTATTATTATTATTATTATTATTATTATTATTATTATTATTATTATTATTATTATTATTATTATTATTATTATTATTATTATTATTATTATTATTATTATTATTATTATTATTATTATTATTATTATTATTATTATTATTATTATTATTATTATTATTATTATTATTATTATTATTATTATTATTATTATTATTATTATTATTATTATTATTATTATTATTATTATTATTATTATTATTATTATTATTATTATTATTATTATTATTATTATTATTATTATTATTATTATTATTATTATTATTATTATTATTATTATTATTATTATTATTATTATTATTATTATTATTATTATTATTATTATTATTATTATTATTATTATTATTATTATTCTTCTTCTTCTTCTTCTTCTTCTTCTTCATCATACAATGTGGAGACATAAACATGATAAATTGATGTTGATTCAAGGTATATATATGTCAAGTACAGTACGTCAAAATCAATTCAAATATATATATAAATGATACTAGCAAGTAACGATGATAAGTGAAACTTAGAGACAAAAACAGTAACAATTCGAAAGGATAAAACAATTAAAAATAGAATAAAACAATATTAAGACTTGAAGTAAATAAGTGCAGAAAATTAGTGGAAGTAAATGCTCACATAAAATAATACAGTGCGGGGAATTGAAGCCGAAAAAACTTGAACGAGAAACTTCTGAATTAAAATAGCGGCAAGATCAAATAGAAATTGATCCAAGTACAAAAAAAATAAGATTCTTTATCCTTCTGAACACTATGTTTAACCAAATAAATTACAGACCTGGTATAACACTAAAATTATAAACATTGTTGTCAAGTTATGGTATAGAACTCATAATGCACATTATTGTAACAACACTGTCATTGAACACAATGTTTAACCAACCAAATTATAGACCTGGTATATGTTCGAACTGCAACATAGCGGTAAGAAGCAAAAAATTCAGAAGAATTCCCTCCAAGTTTTTATCGTGTCCACAGGGATCGATGCGAGGGAAATAATGTCATTCAACAGTCTTTTTGTCTCTAAACTTGGGTTTAAATGGTTTGAATGAGTAAAGTGCAGAAAGAAAAAGATATTAACAAGTAAATAATGCATTCTTTAGATATGAGATAACTCTTCAGGAATTGGATTTCATCTACCCATCAAATACTAAAAAATCTATCAATCAACTATACACAACCTAAATCACTCGTTAATATCATCACGTATCACTCACAACAGATGTTATGTCTAACGCAAAGTTGAGAGAACAACCGTATCGTATCATCAGTGATGTCTCACGCAACTTAACAATATAGAGCATTAAGAACCGATACTCACACGAATATTAGACCTAAATCTATGTCTAGAGTTTAGAATCTAATAGATGTTCATCTTAGATTGAGTTCGAACTGTATATGTCTATAGCAATCCAAATCCATTAAGATAAATATTAAAATCAAAGATAACCATCGATAAAGATTTATAAAAGATATTTTATATAATGGTTAATAAATATACATACAATCAAGATAAACTTACATACAAAACCCAAACAAATGAGAGTACAAAGAGAAGAAAGAAGATGAATAAGAATCTCTCGGTTTGTCAATGTCGATTGAAGAAAATCCAACTTCGGATCATTAAGATAAACACTCTAATGTTGTTTCTAAGTCTCACTACTCAAAAATATATTGGTGATGAAGTTGTGGTTAAAAGATCCCAAAAACATAACCTAAAAAATGCTGAAAAAGTGACTATATAGGCAAAAATGAATTCCCGCGGTCGCTGTGCAAGCTGCAGCTCGCTAGCCGAGCATATCACTTATTTTCTGCCTCTACAGTGCTTTTCCACGCCTCCGGTTCATTTTCGGCTCGCCTTCAGTTCACCTAGCGACCATGACAGAAAACACAACTCTTGTTTTGACCATAACTTGAGAAACGTAACTCTGTTTTACGCATGGCTGAAAAACTTATTCAATGCTTTATAAGAAAATGACTAGATATCATTGCTTGAATATCTACAAAAATGAGATAAAAACAATTAAACTCAATGATATTTACACGATAACGTAATATATACACTATAACATAAACTATACAAAATATGCACAATAATTGAGGTTTATTGGTATAAAACGAATGAATTAAGCAAATGAGTGCTAATTATTCACACTCAAAATCATAAAAATTTAGCACTTATCAGTATATCACTCATAATGCACATTATTGTAGTAGAAAAAATGATTTTTTTAATTCATTCATAAACATGTTACAACATCAAACACTATTACAACATCCTCATCAAAATGCAATAAAAATACAACTAAGAACATATCACTTCAATTATTAGCAACTTCATCTTCTTCCTGAGACTCTTATGCTTATTTTTCATATCTTCAATCTCTTTCAAACACATCTTATTTCCATATTCCTTCCCAAATTATTTCCCGAATTCCTTGCCAAATTTTGTCAAACACTTAATCATCAAGTCACACTTATTACATTCATTGTCATCTTTTGGTGTTCTAGAGAAATACTCATCATCCCACAGCTTACGATCTTCCTCTTTCTGCACAAACAATTTCGAGTTTTAAAAGAAAAATCTCAAATAATGGAAAACAAGAAGACAGATAAATCAATTTACAGATCTAACCCCCTAGAACTTGAACTTCCAGTATTTCCTTCCTAGGCCTACACAAGACTTTGAAACATACAACTTCATAGAAATATCATGTCCATATTTGGAAACGATTCTCTAATTTAAACGAATGCTTGAAATCGAGCTTCCTGACATTCTCGTGAAGATAATGAACAAACAAAGAGATGAGAAATTAGGGAAACCAAGAACGAACCAAGAAGGAACGAAGGAATTAAGTTGAATGAAGGAACGAATCAAGAAGGATGATTAGAAAATTAGGGAATGAAGATGATTATGGGAAACTAGAGCGTTAAATTGGATGATTAGTAAATTAAATCTACATGTATAAAAAATTTAATGAGAAAGACTTATATAATACAGATATACATGCCATATCACCATTTTTGCTGATCTGGTTTAATGAAGGTTTGAATCTAAAGAATCTTGAAATTGCAAGGATGGAATCTTGATTTTTTTTACGGGGAAAATTTTCAAAGCTCGTCCATATATACAGGGAGAAAATGTCTATTAATTATATATATATAATTAAAAGCTCGTCCATATATATATATATATATATATATATATATATATATATATATATATATATATATATATATATATATATATATATATATATATATATATATATATATATATATATATATATATATATATATATATATATATATATATATATATATATATATATATATATATATATATATATATATATATATATATATATATATATATATATATATATATATATATATATATATATATATATATATATATATATATATATATATATATATATATATATATATATATATATATATATATATATATATATATATATATATATATATATATATATATATATATATATATATATATATATATATATATATATATATATATATGCCAAGTACAGTACGTCAAAACCATTTCAAATATATATGTAAATGATATTAGCAAGCGATGATGATAAGTGAAACTTAGAGACAAAAACAAAAACAATTGAAATGGATAAAACAATTAAAAGCAGAAAAGACAATATTAAACTAGAAGTAAATAAGTGAAGAAAATTAAAGAAAGTAAATGCTTACGAAAAATAATCTAGTGCGGGGAATTGAAATCGAAAAAACTTGAACGAAAACCTTCTGAATTAAAATATAGGCAAGATCAAATAGCAATTGATCTAAGTACAAGTAGAGAACTCTGAATTCGTAAAACAATGGTGTACTAATTGCCCGATGTGAACAATTGAGTACTTTTACAGTGTAAATTATCTTCCTACTTAATACTAAAAAACTTGGACCCCTAAAAACCTAAAAACTAAGCCTATATATAATGTATCAGCTGTTGAACTATTGTAGATTTCGTGTAAAGGTTAGTTGAGAAAAAGGTGAGGGAGTGGAAGAAGACCAGGTCATGTAGTTGCTAAAATTCTGAGCAAGAAGTCTATGGTGAATACCATGAGTTCAATGTGGCAGACGTGGCAAGTTAAGAGACCACGGTGAACGTCTTACCCCTGTGGCAAACACCACAAGCTAAAAATGTTCACTTTTGAATTGCTTCATGCTGAGGTGTCCTTTTCTCCACTTTTGGCCAATTTTTCTTCATTTTATCTTATGCCAACTCCTACATAGAAAATATATGCAACACAAATAAAACACCAACATAGCACTACATACAAATATTAAATAGATGTAAAACATATAAAAATGCATGTGTATCGAGTTAGAAAATACTATAAGTTTCACGGTTATCAATAATGAGGTCTGAAGCTTAGAGTTTGACTTGATGAATTAAAGAAGAAACTTGAAAATTTGAAGAAACTTTCTCTATTAATCATCCACATGGGTATTCTCGACCCTTATAAATTTCTTCTATTTGGGTGACTTTCTCTTTATTAATTTGTAATATGGATGTTCTCGACGTAGAAATACTAGTATTGTCTACCCTCTTCTTAGGATTTATCCTTGGGAATGAGAGTAAAATATTATTTTTTTAAATGACCTTTCTTCTCCCTAGTGTCTAATCAATGAGTGAGATTCCTTGGCCATCAATTGTGGCTTCGACATCACTTCTATTCTTTGAGGTGATGTATTCTTGAGACATAATGAAGGAAATAAATGCTTGATATATTAAGAATATTCGGTAATCAAACATGGGATAGGTACGTATGGCTCACATCATTTCATTTCAGTCATAAAAAATATGAAAAGTAAACTACTTTAAAAGTCAATATCATATACTTGAATTTTAGACTGCTTTTCAGAATTGTTAGCAATTTTTTATAAGTGTTTTCACTTTTTACTAGCCTTTGTTTCTCGATCCTTATGTCATGTACTTGATTATTTTTCATAAGTTGTCTAATTTAACGATGGCTTGCAGGGTCTCCTTCTCTTTACTCTTCTCTCTACTTTGTGTTTTCCCAAATTTTTTCTTTTATTTAATTGACATTGGTTCTTTGCCGGTTAAATATATTGTTGCAAATGCTAGAAAACATGACCTACATACCTCAAAAAAACTTTTACTATGACCTCAACGTCTTTATCAGTTTAATACATTAGTTTTAAGTGATCGTCGACGACACGACTTCTAAACTAATTAATGTAAATCATCCACTCCATTCGTTTCAAAATGATTGTCGTTTAAAGTTTTTGCACACAAATTAATGAATGCAATAATATTGTCATAAGATATTACAATTTTACTAAATTAGTTTTATTAATGTATTAAAAATAATATACAAAATAATAATTATATGACACAATTGAAAAAATAACAATTATTACTATATTAAAAAATAAGAATGACATTTATTTCAAAATAAATTTTTTTCCTCTAAGACGATAATCAAATATATTGACTTGCCATCAATTTGACATAATTAAATAGTTAGGATAAATATATATATCTTTATAATCAATTTGAACAATCAACATCAACCATTTGATTACAATCAAGTTACACAATTTGAATAGTTATAAACATGTTGACTCTTACTCAAGTCCAAGCTGGACCCAAACAATGTTCTGCCATTTAAATAGTAATTTCATAGAAAGTAACTCACGTGTGCACATGTGCAACCCTAGTACTAAATTTTAGACAGAAGAGAGAGATACCCAATTGCAATTATTCAGGAAAAATAATAATTTGATAGGTGAAGTTTGAAGGAAAGAATACTCAATTTCTGGCAAGAAAAAAAGCACAAGAAAACAAAATAGAGACCCTCGTGCAAACTATATGTCTCAATGTACATCACAAAATTTAATATAAACAAATCAGAATATAAAAAGTATTTAAAAAATAAAAAATAAAAAAGCATAAACTACATGTATGCGTGTGGGTAGACATTCCTCTATCTCTCTCAATCTCTCTCAAAATCAATTATTAGACAGCTTTTCCTTCTACCTAACGCGCTTTTATAGTTCTCTGAATCTCTTTTATGATACACCTTAGTCTCTATCAGATATGCATTATGCATATTTTCTTTTTCACTTCTAAGATTTTTCATTTTACATTAATGTATTTATTTTCTCTGTTTCTTCTTCATAGTTCATTTGATTGTTCTGACAGTACCAACTCAATTATTTGAACTTATATTTAATTTGATATAATTTGATACAGAAAATGGTCCCTGTTACGACATTTGTCTCTTCATTCTCCTGTCCACTACTTTTTTTAATAATTATTAAAATAAATCTCTTTCAGATTCTGAGTGCAACAAGTTAAATTCATCGTATTGGTCATTGGAAGTACCTAAGAAATTCATCATATAATTAAAACTTTCTCAATGATAAAAAATAAATAAATTATATATATATATATATATATATATATATATATATATATATATATATATATATATATATATATATATATATATATATATATATATATATATATATATATATATATATATATATATATATATATATATATATATATATATATAAACGGAGATCAACTTACTCAAAGAATAAATGTTTTAACTTACTTAAAATCACAGCTTTTGAATTGTATTTAATCTAATAATTAATTAATTTTTTGACTTAATTAATCCTTAGATTAAATTCAATCCAAAGACTATGCTTTGGAATATGTTAAAAATACTTACCCTTGCAGTAAGTTGATCTCCAATATATATATATATATATATATATATATATATATATATATATATATATATATATATATATATATATATATATATATATATATATATATATATATATATATATATATATATATATATATATATAGTCAAACTTATGAGTCTACTCAAACTCGTAAACGGTCCATAGACTCGACTCACAAACTCGTTCGAGTCTATAAAAAATTAAAAATGACTTTCAAAAACATTTATGTGACACAAACATGACACAAACATATATTTTTAAACTTGTAAATACCTCATATATAATACAAATATGTATAATAGAACACAATTTAACATCAAAATTTAAATTTCTTACTCCATCACAAATTTGTTAACAAAAAACTCAATAATAAAACAGCAAAATATGTAGTTAAAGACTTAAAGTACTAATTTCTTCTTAATTGACTACTACATAATTAAGAAAAAAAATCATAAAACAAATATGTTAATGGATTTAAACAGCCAAAGCTCCAATGAAGTCACCACCACCATCATCATCATCGGTATCTTAAGTATTATCATCAAACTCTGCCCCAGATGAAATATCTTCTTCATCATTAACCAAAGTTGGATTTTTTGATGTTTCATTTCCACCACCACTACTTTGCACAACATTAGCAACAACAAAATCAACTTCCACAACATTGTTAACAATAACATCATCTTTCTTAACATTAATTTTAGTTTGCACATTTTTTTCATTAGTTTCTTAGTTATGATCTCATGCATCATCTTTATGAAGACAATATACAAGGGAAACATACTAGTGAAACATATAAAAAAATACTTACACAACGAAGGATTGATTTACGGGAATTAACACGAACAAAGCATGAGACAGAACAAATGCACGCCGTCGATGAAAGGATGAAGAAACTTTGACAAAACAAGGTATTATGAGAGGAACTTTCTAATTTCTATAAAAAAAAAGGTTTTTTTTTAGTAAAGTAAACTATTTTGGGGGAGTTTGTGTATCTTTTGAGTTAAATTTTTTTTTTTAAAATATATAGGCTCATAAAGTGCCCATAGACTTGTGAGTTTATATGAGTTTGTGCGAGTCTACCGGAGTTCAATCAACTCTATCAAAAAACGATTCTATGTGTAAGTATACGTGTTTTTACTTCTTAGACTTGTAAACTCGTACAAGTTTAAGAATCTACCAAAAAATCAAAGACATTCAATCTGTCATAGACCCAAATATAAAAAAGAATTCTCGAGTTAGATAAAGAAAGCACATGCTTACTTGCAAACCTTCTTAAAAAATATTTTCAAGTCTAAAATATGCTAATTATCTTCCGCATTTTTTATACTAATAGATGAACATGTTAAAACAATATCATTTTAAGATTTTCATAACTACCACACACAACTGCAATCTAAATTATCGAGATGTCGCCCCTCGTCTTAGACCTACAATCCAATGATTTAAAATGAAAAAGAAAATTCCTAAAATCTCTAGAAAGAATGAAACATCACCTTAATCATCTAAAAATTCTATACTAAACAAACTGTCATACCACATGCTACAAACTAATAGAAAATCGACTTCAACAACCTTCTATACAAATGACTCGAAACATCATTCATATTCACTAATATCCTACCCTTAATCAAATTGTACAGACCTTATTTTAAAAGATTACTATATATTTTTTAAGTAAAAAAAAATTTAAAAAGAAAGTAAAAGAAGAAGATGACATAAGTTTAATTAAAAAGATAAAACATTAAAAAAAATCTCCTTAAATTAGGAAGGCTTTTTAATCCCTTAAGCAGATATTATATAATTGAACTCCCTTTAAATTATTTTATTTTTGTAAAATCTCTTCTAACCACATTTATTTGTAGATACATTTTTATATTATGATTTAACACTATGATGAAATATGAAATTCGTGTTTAAATCCATTGCACTTTTTATAAAGAAAAGAAAAAAAAGAAGAAATCATTGTACTTTTGTTAAATTCATAGTTTAACAACGTAGCTTTTTCATTATTCATAAACCAAAGTGCTACAATTTGTTGTTTGATGTCAAATCTCTTTCACAAGATCTTACAATGAATCTTCAAGTCACAATCCACCCTATATTTTCTGCCACTTGAAGACAAGTTATCCCCTTCAAGCAAAAGTCAAAATACAAAATGAATTGAGTGAAGATAATAATCACAAATAAGTCACAATCCAAACGTATGTCTCATTAAAATCATAAAGCATGTTGATGAGATGATAGATGATCATCTTGTACACCAACCTTTAATTTGTACGGATGTGGCCCTTTCAACTTTATGGTGCATGTTAATCACAACATCGAATTCTCTGTCGCCGACAAAACATCGTATCACTATTTCTTGACCGTTAGATCGAGATTAGATAACATAGATTACAATTAATTTTTTTAATTAATAAAAAAATTGTGAAGTTAAAATTGATAGTTAGGTCCATATATTTCACAAAATAAACCTTCCAAAGAATGTTGGATAAATGACTCATCTCCATCTATAATGAGAAAATCAACAAATGATAAACAAAAATAAAGGGAAAAGGTTAAAGAAGTTGCACATCATGGTTATTTGATTGTGATTGAACAATGCTAAAAGTGAAGAATTTGTCAAAAGTTTAATTTTTTCAAAAAAAATAATGTTGAGACGAAAATGACAGTTTCTATAACAATATGGCAGAGCATGCGTTTAGTAAAGATTGACTGATTTTGATTGATCAGCATTCTTTGTGTATGAAATTTGTCTAAATCTATATTTATGTGAGAGAAATCTATCTATAATTAGATTCTATAAAAATGATTTTTAATAATAATAAAGGTCAATTTCAATGCAATGACTCTCTAAAAAAAAAATTAATCAAATTATAAAAAAGAACTCTTTCTACTTATAGAAAAGAACGAAACCAAATTAATCATAAGTTATTAAATATAAAAATTAATAACAACAAAAAATATCACTTATTTAAATATTTTATAATAGCTTACCCTTTTTTTTGTTTTAAATTTATAAAATGTAATTTGTATTATATGAAGCAACTAATGTGTCATGTAAACATTCCGATTGCATAGATTTACATAGAAACCTAATTGAGAAATGTTTTATTAAATAAAAAACAATTTTGAAATAATAAAAGAGTCAAATATGTGTTTGAGAGAAGTTTACATAAGAAAAATATTATAGAATATTATCTAAAGAAAGTTATGCACAAAATAGAGGACATTGAGTCCAACGTGGGAACCCACAACCACCCCACAAAGAGGGATTCATGCATTACTCGAGTAATTAGTCAAGTAAGGCTAAATTTTTTAAGCAACTTTGATATAGCTAGTGAGATTAGTGATTTTATATATCTCGAAATTATAATTATTCCAAAGACACAATCAATCAAACTAAACTATTTTAAGCATCTCTTTTATTATACATTAGTTTTATGTATTTTATAGTTTAGTAGCTAAACATTCTCACACAAGTTTTGTGGATGTCATATCTGCTGAATCACTTACAACCTCAACCTCAAATATATATAAGTCTTATTTCTTCATGTCTCTCAAGGTTTTCTACGACCGTTTTCATTATCCTAATACCGTACTTCGAAAGATGAGAATGACCTCGTGAAGCGCAATCGCACGCTCGCGGGATGGGCTTAACAGAGTTGTCATTGATCTTTATTTATTCTCATAGAAAGAAAAGGAAAATGTCGAATAAAACTCCTAAAAGAAAGATAAGGATATTGTCATTGCAACCAATATCTGAGTTCAGGAGTCGGTTATTAGCACCCCTCACGTCTGTTGTACTCAACAGGAACTGTTTAGTTAGTTATCGGTTGTATGCTAGCTTATGTTAGATTATAATCTTCTACTTATTGAGTGGGAGAAAGAGCAGATAAATGTTTAGACTTTATTAAAGATAAAGGGGGCCTAAGTATTTTATTACTAGGGGACTCGACAAGACTTCACAGTCTCGTGCCTACGTATCCTCATAGTGCATTGAGGAACTCAGAACCTTCGTAGTTCGGAGACTACGATGAAAAAGGAGAAATGTGGCTCACCAAAGATTGGGGACCTTGTGCCTACCTATTATCATTGATAAATGAGAAATCAGAGCGTCCGTAGTTCTGGGTAAAATGGTTTATTTGTTGGTCAATTTTAGCGAAAGATATTTAGTCGCATTCGACAGAAAACATTGCTTTATCCAAAACAGGTGAGGAGCAAATGTTTGCATCACAACCGAATAGATTTACAAATCAACATTCGCGGGAAACACCTCTTATCTCAACTCAAGTAGTTTATGGATGAAGCAACATTTTTCTTCGTCTCAAGATACAATATCTTACGTTTATGAAAAAGTTTTAAAGATTAATCACACAGAGGCGAGAAAAGATAGTTTGATGTGTTAAATATATTTTAGGTGAATGACGAACGTTTTATGAAAATCAAGAGTTCAAAGAGTTACGCTAGAATGCTAGATTCCAACGGTTCTTTTTTCATTCAAGGTAATATGAAAATCATTTGATGGACAACAGACTCTTTATGATAATCAATTGCTCAAAGAGTTATGCCAAAGTGCTAGATCTTAACGGCCCTTATTTTTCCAAGTTGATATTAAATGTTTTAAGGATGAAAGAAAAGAATGAACGGCTATCCCAAAGTGCGAGACTTGAGATCAATTATTCGAGGGTTCTACTAGAATGATAGATTCCAAGAGTTCTCTTCTTTTGTATTTATTAAGAAAAGGGTTTTAACGTTGTAAAGACATAGGTCAAAGTTTTGATTAAGAAAATACGCTCGATAATGATCGAGGTTTATTCATGAAAGGATTTAAAGTAATTGGAAAGGTTGATGGCGATGCGTGAAGCAATCAACTTACAAGTTGGGTGTTTTAAAAGGGCTTGATGTTGAATCAGGAAATAATTTGTGAAATTCTGGCACGCAACTACCAGATGTTGAGACAGATGTCACAACATTGGGATTAAAACACAACTTGAACACACAACAACCAAAAATTGTAAATTGCAGAAAATAAATAACACCAAAGTTGTTAACCCAGTTTAGTACAACTCACCTACGTCCGAGGGCTACCAAACCAGGAAGGAAATCCACTATCAGTATTATTAATTCAAAACTAAACAATCCCAGTTTATAACTCCTCACTTAATCACTACCCAGTGTAACTTCTACCTAGGAACTCCTAGATATGAGAACCCCTCTCACTCCCAAATCATCTCAGTGATATCAAACAATCACAATCCCAGTGACTGTATATAAAATACCCTAACAAAACAGAAGATCACACTTCCAAAAAAATACTCGATTTTTCTTAAAAGTTTCAACCAAGAACAATACGCTCTTTGCTTAAAAGCTTGTGAACAATGAACAATCAGTCAAACTCAATGCATCAGAAGATGCATGAGTGACATACAATTAACAAACAAAAACCCTAAAGACCAACCAAAAGAACGGCTACTCCTTATTACACAAAATTCTCATGATATGCTCTCTTACTCCAATAGGGATTTTCTTCACTTTAAATAGCCTTCAGACCTACTGGACTTGGGCTTCTTGAGGCGCACAAATAGTAGGAATAAGTACAACTTAGCTGCAAATCAACCTGCATAATAATAGGAGAAAATACAAACTTTCCTTAAAAGGCTCAATAATCTTTTTTATGAAAAGTAACAAAATCTGCAATAACAAAAACTCCCACAATATACTCCCATAAAAGTCGCCCACGTCTGCATTAGAACACACTAAAAAATCATACTAAATTACCAAAATAGTTATGCCCTAACTATCTGGTATAACATGTCCTAGAACATGTCACAACATCATGTAGAACTGGATGTCTAACTGAAATGGCAAAACATCTAGTTCAACATCTCGCTAACAGCATGTTGTTTTACCAAAATGTCGTCAATCCAAAAACCACAGTCCTTACAGTTTGAAAAAGGATTTGTCAATGGAAAGGAGTTAAAATGGTGATCAAATGACATTGTGTTGCACCCCAAATTTTTACCCATTAGATCCTCATTATCATTGTAGGATCATATTCATTTGATTAACTAACCTTAACCCATTTCAAGTCTATCTTTGTCAAGATGCAGATGAATCAGGGTTCCGTACCGTCAAAATCGAGGCTTCGATAGTTTGATCAATCAATGTTTTAGATTGATTCAACTTCAAACAAGACCAAACATACTAAATTGGGTCAAGTATGAATTCAATTTGAGGTGGTCACCCGGGAATTGAGAACAGTGCAGTTCAAGATACCCGATTAGGGTTTTCGATCAGGAAAAGTCAACTGAGTTTGGCTTTTGATTTAAAATGTGTTTCAATGGTGGGACCAAGGTCCAATAAGTTCCTATGGCTTAGTAAAGTCCATCCAAAGAGTTTCAAGTCCTCAGAATACCTGGAACCCCAACAGTCGACTCGGTAGTCACCGATTGATCGAATGGTTGACCGAAAAGTCAACTCTTCAACAATAAGGAATTTGACTTCAAGATGTGAATCAAAAATCTTCCTTATGTCATATTACAACTTCCCATAAAATTTCATGACCATCGGATCAAGGGTAAAGAAGTAATTGCAAAAATCGGGAATTAGGGTTTCAAAAGGGGAAAGACCATAACGCCTCAACCACACATCCAAATGAAGTGGTTCAAAGCTCATTAGAAAGCTCTTGGCAAGTCCTACAAAAGCCTCAAAGTGGCCCATGATCAAAAAATGTATAGATTTGGAGTTATGACAAAATTCATTTCAAGAAGGGAAATAACTTAGAAAAATTCTAAGTTATTTAGTCTTTTTAAGTGATTTTTTCAGCAACTTGGAAGGGTTTTTCAACCTAGTTCCATCTAGAATTTGGAAATATCCAAAACATGAAAGTTATACAGATACTTGAGGGCTTTCTAAATTGTGGTAGAACTCCTCGATAGCATGTATGAGCAGAAAGTTATGAACCATGGAAGTTGGAGCTGCCAACACTTGAAACCACTTTGTCAAAACTTCTCAAATTTGGATTTTCACAACTTAAGCCATTCTCAGCCCTTGGATCATGATTCAAACTGATAATATGAAGTGTAGATGAAGAGAAAACCAGAAAGAGGGAAGAATTGAAAGCTTTGCAACTTGCAACCAAGTTGCTATTATTTTAATCATATAAAGGGAGGAAAGAGAAACTTTTTGATGATGTGTGCAGCTGCAGCCCCCTACCTTCATAACTTTCTCGAGTCACCTCATCCCTCTCATTCCATCTGATATTTGCTTGCCTTGAGCCAAGGAATTGATGTGAAGAGGCTGCCATAAGATTTGGCAAGATTTTCTTCCAAGTCTCCCTCCAAAAATGGAAAAAATACAAAGCTACCCTCACTTTTGTTTTGGCTATAAATAGAAGCCTCTTCCATGAAGTTAGATACACCAGAGCACTCTCCAAAACCAAGAGAAACAATAGCTCTCAATTCTCCACCATTTCCTCAAGAATCTCATTTTTCAAAAACTTCCATTTTCACCAAAAAGCTGTCTTGAGCAAAACTCTGCTCAAACTCAATTCTACCATTTCCAAGCCACTCAAAACCATTTACACAATCCATAAACATTGTGTAGAAGGTTTCCATACATTCAAACCACTCAAAACCATCATTTTCCTAAAAGTCAACCTTCACACCTTAGTATGTTGACTTTCTTGCACTTTGAAAGCCAAATCTTTACCTGAGGCATTTCCTACCATTCCAACACTCCCAACACCTCATATATATCATACCTCAATTGTCCAAACTCTAAAAAACCAGCTGGAAACTACACAACTCCAACTGTCTTGAAAAATAGCTTGATGCTTCAAGAGGAAGCAAGCTTCAAATCTTTGCCAAGGAAGAAGGTCTATGGGTTTCTTAGCTTTTTAGCTTGCTCAAGATTTTTCTACAAGAGGTATGTGATATTCAAACTCTTTATTGATCATACATTGTCATGTTTTATCATTTTGAAGTGATTTTGTAGAAATGTAGTTTTCCTGCCCCATTTTAGTTCTTTGTCAAAAACTCATGTTTTATGGTTATGATATTTACTTTTGTTAGGATATTCCATTTGTGAATGGTATGTTGTTGTTATGTTTCCATATTGAGTTTTGATATTATGTTTAACTTGTCTTTGAAGATTTTATCTATATGGTAGTTTTAAGGATCCAAACTTTGAAGTATGGTGTGTTTGCCCTAGAACTATCAAACTTTGTTCATTGGTGATATTTGGATAATTTGTAAATTGTTCATGAGATCCCCCTGCCCTAGATCATGTTTGAATCTAGTGTGGCACTTGTTTTTATACTTATGTTATTTTGTGTTACTTCACTTTACCATTACCATGAGTCTTGTGTCAAGATGATGTATACTTGCCATGTTGTGTCTTAAAGGTTCTAAACCATTGATTTATGTTTACATGATCTTGCTCATAATGTTTGAATTGGTTAAAATTTTGAGAACATGAGATTTGTACTTTAAGGCTTGTTGTGAGATTCTTTGTTGTTTTTGCTGTTAAAATTGGATTAACATACCATTTATGGTTTGGAGCAGTTGGTGCTTGTTTTTAAGTGATAGACTCATTTGATAATGTGTTTTGAAGAAGGATGTTGTACCTATATGCTCAAATCTCCATTATGTGCTCAAAACTGTTTTGGTTCCTTCACTTGCATTTCAAACCTCATTGATGCCACACACATATCATATTCTGTTTCAATTGAGTTCTACTTGATCTATGTGCATAATATCACTGCCTTACTTATTTGAAACTTGTGTGTGCTATCAATTCTCCCCAACTGTTATGAAATTGCCTGCTGCATAATTGAAATTGGTTCTTTGCATATTCATGAGCTTCAAAATGCTACATTCTGTTTGTTGATGTTTTAATCCACTTTTTGAGCACAATCTCATCTTTTAGCATATTTGTAGTATGTGTGTGATATTTGTTTCCTCATAAAACTCATTGCCTTTAAAATTGCCTTGTTGTGCCAAAACCTGTTTCAAAACAACTTTTTCTTTCAAACAACATGTCAATTTCTGTGCCAGCTACAATAAGCTTTATTTCTATGCATAAACGCATCCACCCTCATGATTTTGATGTGTACACATTGTTTATTTGATCTGTTCTTGCCTGCTCTTGCATTTCACCCTCAAACTGCATTTTTAAGCTAAAACACACCATGACCATGTACCAAATTCTTCCCTGCTTGCAATATGATGATTTTCTGAGTTGAGACTCATTTGTCTTTACATTTTTAACATGTATGTGCTATCCCTTTGACATGAGATCATTTATTCACAGCTAGACCATTGTGCTGCCAAATAGTTTTGAAACCACAACAGCTGCACACACTTCACCTTTGGCTGTTTGATTTGTTTTACACCAGCTCATATAGCATTGGATCTTTGGTAGTGTTTTAAGATTGGTGTGTACATGAATCAATCAACTTTGTATGTCTTACTTCTCTGTCATGACAGCCCACTCATTATGTTTGATATAATTGCAATTTGATAGTCATCTTCTTGTTCTGTGCATTTCATGGCCATTTTAAGTGATAGACTCATCTAGGATCATATTTGAGACTCGTGTATGATGCTTATTTTGACTCATTCTGTTCCAATCCAATTTTGGTTTCAATAAGTGCAATTCTATGTTTTAATCAAGCATCTAACTTGTGGATTTTAGTTCCATGATGTTTGTGGACAATTTTAAGGTGTGGACACATTTATTATCATGTTTATGGTTTGTGTGTGTGGACTGCTCAAATAGATTGTGCACATTCCATGATCTAAGTTTCAATTGGCATTTCTTCCTTCTTTCACTTGGCATGACAGTTATGTTCTGATTTTGAGTTTAGCATTCTGATTGCTACATGTTTGTTGCTCATTGCAATTTAAGTTCTGTTGGTGGAAGCATCATGTTTTTCTTATTTCTGCTTGATCAAGTTTGGTCTCCTCCATGTTTGGTAGGCTATTCAAAATCTAGGCAGCAGGGCCTTTGATTGTGGCCTACTGCAGTTTGGCTGCTATTGCTAGCCAGCCACTGATCCCCCCATTTCCATAGTTGAATTAGCCACACTTGTGGATGATTAGCTGTTAGCCTGTGTTCTATTTTTCAACAACTTGGTTTTGATGTAAGATCATTGTTTTGTTGTGGTTTTGAAAGCAAGTTCATCTTTTTTCACAAGAGCTCACTTAAGTTCATCATACATTGCCATGCTATCTTCTGGTTTCTGTTTGAGCATTTGAGTTGATTTGTTTGATTTGAGTGCATCATCAATAAGCATGTTTAGAGATATTAGGCTTTGTATGTATATGACATGTTCACCTTCCCATCTGTCTTAACAGTTGCTGCACTTTAATGTCATTATTTGCAATTCATGTTCCAATTCCATTTTTGTTGATCTTTGCTTGAGCCTTAAGTGTGAAACACCTCTGTTATGACATATATGATTTGTATGCAGTGCCATTTACATGAATATGAACTCAGATTTGGTAGTAGTTTTCAAAATGAAACTCATGTTATCATCTTGCATCTTGCATCGTGTTTTTAATTGGAGGCACTTTTTCAAAATTTCACTGGCACCATCATAATCCTTGTTAAAAAAACAATCAAGTTTGACTAAGATTTCATCAAAAATGATTAAGAATTGACAGAGTTCGAATCCTTCACGTTTTGGCTTGTTTGGCTTGTTTCATTTTGCCCAGATACCCACCATATTTGCCTTATCTATTTATGGGGGTGGCTTTGCACTTGGATGTACAGCCACCCCAGTGGTAACCAACTTGCGCGCATATTACCTTTCACTTGCCAGTCCTGAGTTCGATCCTTGGGATCAACCCTTTTTGGCATTTTATTTCCATTTGTCATAATTGAATGATTTTCTTCTTCTCCTACCAGTTCCTCATGCGCGCGTGCCTTGTGTTTTGTGTTGGTAAACACAAAGGCATGGGTTCAATCCCCACCCATGCCACTTTCTTTTTTTTATGTATGCTTTGTTTATTTTATTGTCATAAAATCAATCGAACTTCAAAAATTCATAACTTATTCATCGTTCATTATTTTCAACCCGTTCTTTTTGCAACTTTTTCATTATGATGTCTAGTGTATTAAATGGATTGAATTTTTAACTTGCTTGTTTTTACAATGCCTTTTTTCCTGCTTGTTAGTTGGTTCGTTCTTAGGTCGTTACCTTACGTTTTGATTAATTTTCCCTTATACCATGCTTGACTTATCTTGTGAGATTTATTGGTATTTGATTTCTTTATGTTTGTTAACATGTTGAGACTTCATTTCTTGTTGGTGGTTACCATGAATTATTATTATCTTCCCAAAGTCTTGAATTTAACCGCTGTGAACATTCCTTGCGTATTTGATTGTCATCAATGCCTAAATGTCGTTACATTTGAATTTATAACATGATCATCTTAAAGTTGTGACTTACTCGCATGATTATTGTTTCCATCTTTGTTAAGATATTTGATTCTTGGATGAAACCATTTGTATCGATACTTCCTTGGTTATTGTAATATGCATGCTTGCTTGGTTGTAACCATATTCCTTATTCATCTTGCTTATTTGTTTATTGCTTTGTTAAGTTTATTTCCCCAAGGTGATGGAACTCTTTAGCTCTCATCCAAGTTGCCTCTTCTTTTCCCTTCCAAAGGAAAGCCTCTCTATTGACCCTTGGGTCATAGATAGCTCAACACACTCATAGGTCTGGATAGAACCTTCCCCCTTTTTGGTCTGGTTAGAACCAATAGGATTTAAACTCATAGGTCTGGATAGAACCTTCTTCCCCTTTTGGTCTGGATAGAACCAATAGGATATACATCATAGGTCTGGATAGAACCTTTTCCCCTTTTGGTCTGGATAGAACCAATAAGGCTTAAACTCATAGGTCTGGATAGAACCTCCCCCTCCTTTTGGTCTGGATAGAACCAATAGGATTTAAACTCATAGGTCTGGATAGAACCAATAGGATTTAACTCATTAGGCCTGGATAGAGCCTTCTCCCTCTTTTTGGTCTGGAAAGAACCAATTGACCCTTATTTTGTAGTTCGTGCCCGAACTACGACCGCTCTGATTTCTCATTGGACAATGAGAATACGTAGGCACAAGATGCGATATATTGACGAGCAACCTTCCCCCTTTCTCCCTCCTTTTGGTCTGGATAGAACTAATAGGATTTAAACTCATAGGTATGGATAGAACCTTCCCCATTTTTGGTCTGGATAGAACCAATAGGATAACTCATAGGTCTAGATAGAACCTTCTTCCCCTTTTGGTCTGGATAGAACCAATAGGATTTACATCATAGGTCTGGATAGAACCTTTTTCCCCTTTTTGTCTGGATAGAACCAATAAGGCTTAAACTCATAGGTCTGGATAGAACCTCCCCCTCCTTTTGGTCTGGATAGAACCAATAGGATTTAAACTCATAGGTCTAGATAGAACCAATAGGATTTAACTCATTAGGCCTGGATAGAGCCTTCTCCCTCTTTTTGGTCTGGAAAGAACCAATTGACCCTTATTCTGTAGTTCGTGCCCAAACTACGACCGCTCTGATTTCTCATTGGACAATGAGAATACGTAGACACAAGATGTGATATCTTGACGAGCAACCTTCCCCCTTTCTCCCTCCTTTTGGTCTGGATAGAACCAATAGGATTTAAACTCATAGGTCTGGATAGAACATTTCCCCCTTTTTGGTCTGGATAGAACCAATAGGATAACTCATAAGTCTGGATAGAACCAATAGGATTTAACTCATTAGGCCTGGATAAAGCCTTCTCCCTCTTTTTGGTCTGGAAAGAACCAATTGAACCTTATTCTATAGTTCGTGCCCGAACTACGACCGCTCTGATTTCTCATTAGAGAATGAGAATACGTAGGCACAAGATGCGATATCTTGACGAGCAACTTTCCCCCTTTCTTCCACCTTTTGGTCTGGATAGAACCAATTGGTCTCACAACGTAGAACTTTAGGATAGAGTTTGGTTAACTCTATGTAAGAATCATGGACATGATTACTTACTTCCCTTTCTTGAGAGTTCAACATAGATCTAGAGAGTTTTGTGAAACTCTTTACAAACATTGTTATGTTTGTTCCCCTTTGAACCTTGATCATAATCAAGTGTTCTTCAACCCTAGTGAGGTGAACTACGATTGCTCTGATTCTATCCTAGTTAGGATACATAGGCAGAGAACGCAACGTCTTTGCGAGCAAACTTAGAAACTATCTTTAGGTTTCATCCTACACCCTTTACCCAACCCAAACCTTAGCAAACATTTACCAACTTAGCATGCAAACAAACGAAAGGTTCCTGTAGAGTACTACAGATGTCTAGGATGTAAAATACCTACCCTAGGCATAACCAACCCCCGATCCCCGAATCTCTTAGCGTTGTTGTTACATCGCGAAAAGGGTTTTTCTTTCTTTAGACCTTTCGTTTGGATAAATTAAAGTCCGGTTGTTTATGAATTAAAGATTCAATTTAGCCAATAGCTTGGTAATCACGATTCTCACCGCAACAGAAATGGCGACTTCACTAGGGAAGACTTACTTAACTTGAGGGTTTAGCCTATTTTGTTTAATTGCATGCTATATTTGTAAATATTTGCTTAACATGTATATTTGTCAATATATTTGTTTGATTGTTGGATGTTGGGTGACTTGAGTGGTGAGACGGTCCTATACCCGAACTTGAGTGCAATTATGATAGGATGGTGGTATATTCAAGAAGGCTTATAGGGAGTTGATTCCTGACCAAGCTAACTTGAGAAACCACCACTCAGTATAGGCCCTTTTGAAAGTTTAGTATTGTTGATCGAGTATTCGTGAAAACAATGCTACTTTCAATGAAAGAGCCCATGACATTGTGGACTTTTAGAATACATTCTACCCCACTTTGGCCTTATTAGGACGTAGTGCGATGACTATAAGGAAGTATTTCCGAAATAGTTGATACGCGATACTACACTCTGACGAGATTCTCTTGAGAATATTATCGATTACCAAGTGATTTGGGAAGTTGATAATATCTGAAAGATGGGTTGATGACTCTGGGAACTTTGTAGAACCCGTTCGGCAGGTACAAACTAACCCATAGTACAAATCCTTAAGGGATGGGTGGACCTTTGACTCCTTGATTTGATCTTGAGCCTAGGAGGTCTTTGTATATGCATTGTATTTGTGAATACTTGCCATCATGTTATGTGTGCATCATCCCATCATATCACCATAAGCATATCACGTCGCAACTAGTTTTGTAAAACTCAGTCGATCTCTGGTATTTTTAAAAGTTGTAACTTTTCCAACGATTTATGAAAAGAGGGTTTTGACCTAGTCAATCTTCTTAGTTTTGTAAAACCAGTTCGCTTTCGCATTGCATTTGCATTTCTCAGCCTTGCGTCGCTTTTGATCAGAGAGATAGAGAAGGGATACCTAGCACATATCTAGGACAAATGGAGACAATGCAGGGACTTTTGAAAGCCCAGGAAATGCTAAAAGAGGATATCAGAATTCTCAAGTGTCAGATGAATTGGGTTCTAGAGACATTGCAGAACATGATGAAAAAGGAAGGTCACCTTGACCATGTGACGTCCAGAGAAACTAGGGATGCATTATCTCCGATGATTCCTCCAACTCAAGGACATTCTCGGTATCAACCACCAGATAACCGTCAATCGCGTCAGCACGCCCAACGAAAACCAAGGAAACCAGAAAGTTCGTTTCCAATGTCACACAATCAGATATTGCCAGACTTGGTCCAAGGCGAATTGATAATACCAAAGGAGCTGAAACCAGTAATTCCTCCTCACCCCCTGAACTGTGGTACCAATGCTAAATGGGACTATCATACTGGGGCACTAGGGCGTTCAACTGAAGTCTCTCACCAGTCGGTGTTTGTTCCTCCTCAAGGTTCTCAAAGCCGGAGATTGAACAAGAAAAATCATGTCAGGAAAAGTAAGCCTTGCGGTATACCAACTCCAGTACCGTTAAGCAAACTTTACCCGCTACTGATTCAGAACTCACTAGTGACTCCACGATTATCCAATCCTGTGCCAGGACCATGGCATAATGCGAACCTGAACTGTGAATTTCACAAAGGAGCCGAAGGACACAACTTAGATGCATGTATAACATTGAGTTATCTTGTGCAAGAGCTGATCATTGACAAACGCATGATCCTCAAGGAAGACCACCCAGAAGTAGAATGTGGATATCATACTGGGACAATAGGGCACCTAGTTGAAGAGTGTGAAGATTTTAAACTGAGACTGCAAGAGTTGCTGAAACCTCAGGAGGATAAATCAAATGACAGTGCTACGATTCCTAAATCCAAAGGCAAAGGACCCGTGAGACCCCTCATAATTCTATATCACAAGGAGCAAGTGGTGGTTGAAGGTGTTTCCCCACATGGGCCTAAAATTTGAATTTTGTTCCCTAAGACTGGCAGCTGTAGACTGTTTTAGCATTTTGTTGTGTTTTCTTTGCATTTGAATTGCTTGTAAGCTGTTGTTTATTTGAATTTGGCAATATTAATGAAATGTTTGTGCATCTTTTGATTAAGTCCATTCGTTTCACTCTTTCTTTTTCCTTTCATTGTTATGAAATATGAAAAATGCAAAAAATTTCTTTTCTTTACTAAACTGTTGTTTAAAGCAAAGATTGGGGAGGATGATGAAAATTATATCCATAACTGCTGTCGATATGCTATCAAATTTAACTTTTCCGATGATGTAAGGCATTGTTTCAATCCCTAAACACTTGAGAAATAAGGAAGATAATCGCTCATTAACCCTTTCGAGCCTAGAAGTAGGAGTTTTTTCTTTCTTTACAAAAACAACACCTTAAATCTCGAACCTGGGGCGGGTAGTTCTCGGTTAACTCGAAGATACGTGCATACAAGACACTTTTCATATATAAGTGGTGCATTCAGGTTTTTCCTTCGTACACAACAAGCAAGCGTCGAAGATGTTTTTCAGCATAAAATATGATGATGGTTCGCTGTACGCCATTAATCAAGACAGTCACCTCCTTTCTCGAAAAAAAAGGGAATTGAAAAGCCCGCTAAGTCAAAACCTATGAAGGAGACTTAGGCAAAAATGGGGCATCCCGTTGACTGTATATTCGAACAAAACAGTTCAGACAAAAGTCAGGGATAACAAAAGAGAGGAGTTCTGTAAGAGTTATCACTTTTAAAAAATCCTCAAATTGCCAAAAGCTATCAAATACTGTAAGGGAGTTGTGACTACCCTAGGTTTGCAAGCCATCACCAACTATCATCAGTTCAATTCTTAAGTCTGTAAGAACCTGAATGTATAGTTTGAGTTAACTGAGCGTAGGATCGGAGTTCATCATGGAGAGTGGGTGGGACCAAATAACTTTGAGCCTTTATCCTTTGTTTCATAAACCATGAACCAAACCCCGTTACAACCCTTAAAAGACCTAATTGAGGTAAGGTTGTTTTGAAAGCATATTACAGCAAGGTTGGATAACCTGACTCCTAATGATCTTTGATGTTTGTGTGTGCTAACCACTTTATCCATCATTTGTAAAATGATTGGATCACTTTCACTTTGACCACTTAATCACCCCGTCGTGTGTGTTTCATCAAAACTTTTTTTCAAAAGATTGCATGAATTTTACATTGAAAATTGCCAATTTTTAATGAACAACATTGCGTGCAAAACAATCCAATATCAAAGGAATCCCAACAAGCGCTGTCAGCTAGGGAATTTGACTTGATAAAGGAAGCTCAGCCTGGGGCAACCAATTTGAAGGATTTGTTAATCATTTGTCATAATGTTCAGCTAATCAGAGCCGACCAGGTCAAGATTAGATGAAGCTCTCAATGAACAACTTAGTCTTGGGCAGTTCTGTTACAGTTACCAATAAACAGGGGCAAGTTTGTTACCCAGTCGTTACTTCCACAGTCCGAGACTTTGTTGGGCAAGCACCGTTAAACTGGGGCAATCACGTCGAGATTTGTAAATCTCTCCCTATAAGGGTTTAAAGACATTGAAGCATCTTTATGCTAGTTCTCTTGATGATCTTCCCACAGACCATGTAATCTGGGGCAGAAAAGTTTGAAGACTGTTTGTCACAAGAGCCGTTGCTCACCAGAAAAGGATTGTCATACCATCATGGGGCGTAAATGTTTTGTTCTCAGGGTACCTTTTTCCAAGCTCTCTAGTTAAGTTGTTACTTCAGTTGATCTGGGAATCTCTCGTTGTGATTTTCCTTCAGCAAAGAATTCAAGCTCATGATGGCAATCCAAGTGAAGTCATGATGTTTTGGCCTAAGAAGATTACTCTCTCCCAAAGAAGGTGGTAACCTTGAAGTGGAATTATTGTTCTTCATGATCATCCCTTTGATGTCCAATCTTGGTGAAATTGGTTGGGTCTCCGTGTCGTGATGTTTATTTCATCTCCAGTTTTGTTGTCTGTTTTGTCAGCATAAACATAAGCATATGCATTGTTGCTATCTCTGGTTTGTTACTTGTTCCTGTTTCACTTTGGTTCCCTCCTCAGTGATTGGGTGTGTTGTCTCTCTCTAATAGAGTTGTCAGCCCTTAAAGCATAAAACGTCCATCCTTTATCAATTCCCCACAGAGTTTAATCCTCGTGGATGATGGTTGCTTCAGTTATCTTTTTCCATGATTGGATAAGGTAAGTCACCATTCGAGTTCATTTCTCAATGGTTGGAGTCTTGTTTGACAGTTTCTTTATGGCTATATTCTAGATTGAACTTTGGTCCCTGTCAGTCGCTGAACCTACCTGGATGTGCATTTATTTTGCACTATCTATCAAGAAGGACATTTTTGTATCATCTTCAATGATAAATGGCAGTCTCTTCGGAGAAGTTTAATCGTCATCAGCGGTAAGTGGAAATCTCTTGGGAGAAGCTTAACCTTCATCAACGGTGAGTGGCAATCTCTTCGGAGAAGCTTCACCTTCATCAGCGATAAATGGAAGTCTCTTTGGAGAAGTTTAATCGTCTTCAACGGTGAGTGGCAATCTCTTCAGAGAAGCTTAACCTTCATCAGCGATAAAATGGCAGTCTCTTCGGAGAAGTTTAATCGTCTTCAGTGGTGAGTGGAAATCTCTTGGGAGAAGCTTAACCTTCATCAACGATAAATGGCAGTCTCTTCGGAGAAGTTTAATCGTCTTCAGCGGTGAGTGGCAATCTCTTGGGAGAAGCTTAACCTTCATCAACGATAAATGGCAGTCTCTTCGGAGAAGTTTAATCATCTTCAGCAATAAATGGCAGTCTCTTCGGAGAATTTTAATCATCTTCAGCAATAAATGGCAGTCTCTTCGGAGAAGTTTAATCGTCTTCAGTGGTGAGTGGCAATCTCTTGGGAGAAGCTTAACCTTCATCAACGATAAATGACAGTCTCTTAGGAGAAATTTAATCATTTTTAATGGTGAGTGGCAATCTCTTAGGAGAAGCTTAACCTTCATCAATGATAAATGGCAGTCTCTTCAAAGAAGTTTAATCGTCTTCAGCGATAAATGGCAGTCTCTTCGGAGAAGTTTAATCGTTTTCAACGGTGAGTGGCAATCTCTTGAGAGAAGCTTAACCTTCATCAAAAATAAACGACAATCTCATTTGAGAGGTTTATCTTAAGAATGTCGACGCACGGTTGTGACCAGCATTATTTGAAAATCCAGTGGATACTGATATAAGTAATTTGGTGGTGACCAGTCATATTTCAAGTAAGGCCCGTTGGTAACTGGCATTATGAAAATCAATGGACAACAAATACTGGCAATTTGGTTGTGTATCATTCCAAACTAAGTCACGATTGTTTCTATCCCAAGCTCAAGTTTCGTACCTTTGGAGATGTATTTTTTGATTCCAAGCACAGGTTTCGTACCTTTGGAAGAAGTGTATTTCTATCCCGAGCACAGGTTGTGTACCTTTGGAGACAGATATTGGTTTTCATCCCAAGCTCAGGTTTTGTACCTTTGGATAAGTATTTTTTGATTCCAAGTACAGGTTGTGTACCTTTGGAGATAAATGATTGTTGCCATCCCGAGCACAGGTTGTGTACCTTTGGAGATGTATACTTTGGATCCCGAGTTCAGAATTCCCAGAGACTAAAGTGGTAGCATTTGCATGAAGTGTTCTATATCCTAATGTATTGAGGATGTTAAACTTTCATTGCTAATGTTTTGAGGGTCTTCGTCCAATCCTAGTGTGTTGAGGGTTGTGTCTTTGCTATATCCTAATGTATTGAGGGTATTAGCTTTTGTTCCTAAAGTATTGAGGGATATATTTATGCTTGCAGACCTGGTCATCACCAAACTCTTTGAAAATCCAATGGTCATTGGTCTCCTTGGACTCGGTCGTTACCAATTTCTCCAGTTAAGTCTAGTGGTTACTAGTATTATCCAGAACCAATTGTTATTGGTATATCCTGATTTGGTCATCACCAGTCCCCTCTAAGTCCAGTAGTTATAAGCATTGCTTGAAAACTAATCGTTATTAGTCGGTTGTTACCAATTCCCCTAGCCGAAGTCCTGTGTTTTATCAATATTGTTTGGAATTCCCAATTGAAATTAGAACTTCGATTTGGTTGTCACCATATCCCCAGGAAGTCTAATGGTATTTAGCACCTTTTGGAAGCCAAACTTTGGATTGGTCATCACCATCTCCCCAGTAAGTCTAGTGGAAACTAGCACTGTTTGAAGCTATTTGTTATTCTGGTCGTCACATGTCTCCCCAGTTGAAGCTTTTTGCTTTCCTAGTTGAGTATCGGAGAATTAGTGGATACTAACCTCCCCGGCGCGCCCGGTCTTGTTTATAACCTTTTCCTGAAGATCCCATTTGAACTCTTCGTTATAGGAAATTTCTCATCTGGTTATCCCCAGTGAGGTTTGTGTCTCCGTTCCTTCCTTTCCCTGGTGATGTTTTGTTTCCCCAGTGGATTGGTTCCCCAGCAAAGTTTTCCCCAATGGATTTCTTCCCCAATATGGTTTGCTTTTCTTCTCTTTCGTTTCCCCAATGAAGAATTGTCATCTTCCCCGGTTGGGCTTCCTCATCTGGTTATTTCTAGTGAGGTTCGTATCTCCTTTCTCCATTGAAGATGTGTCTTCCCTGGTGGAATTTGTGTCCCCTGTGTGAAAGATTTCCTTGAACAACATCTTTAGTCATGTTTGAACTATCTTGCTTACTTAGTCTTGAATCTTTCCCCAGTGTGTTGGGTCCTCGTGAGTGGTTACTCGTTGTATTGTCGTTCTTTTATATTTGTGTCTGTATTTACCTTGCATTCAAGCATCATAAAACATCATTTAGATTCATGGCATATTCGCATTTGTCCTTTTGTATACCATCGGATCTAAGGGACAAAATTTATGGTTTGCTATATTTAAATACCTTCCACTATGATTTTATAAGGATTGTCATCTCTCATTACCATCTAGTGAAGATATTTAAATAGGGGCATCTATTGCACCCCAAATTTTGACCCCTTAGATCCTCATCATCATTGTAGGATCATATTCATTTGATTAACTAACCTTAACCCATTTCAAGTCTATCTTTGTCAAGATGCAGATGAATCAGAGTTCCATACCGTCAAAATCGAGGCTTCGATGGTTTGATCAATCAACGTTTTGGATTGATTCAACTTCAAACAAGATCAAGGATACTATATTGGATCAAGTATGAATTCAATTTGAGGTGGTCACCCGGGAATTGAGAACAGTGCAGTTCAAGATACCCGATTAGGGTTTTCGATCAGGAAAAATCAACTGAGTTTGACTTTTGATTTAAAACGTGTTTCAATGGTGGGACCAAGGTCCACTAAGTTCCTATGGCTTAGTAAAGTCCATCCAAAGAGTTTCAAGTCCTCAGAATACCTGGAACCCCAACAGTCGACTCGGTAGTCACCGATTGATCGAATGGTTGACCAAAAAGTCAACTCTTCAACAATAAGGAATTTGACTTCAAGATGTGAATCAAAAATCTTCCTTATGTCATATTACACCTTCCCATAAAATTTCATGACCATCGGATCAAGGGTTAAGAAATAATTGCAAAAATCGGGAATTAGGGTTTCAAAAGGGGAAAGACCATAACGCCTCAACCACACATCCAAATGAAGTGGTTCAAAGCTCATTGGAAAGCTCTTGGCAAGTCATACAAAAGCCTCAAAGTGGTCCATGATCAAAAAATGCATAGATTTGGAGTTATGACAAAATTCGTTTCAAGAAGGGAAATAACTTAGAAAAATTCTAAGTTATTTAGTCTTTTTAAGTGATTTTTTCAGCAACTTGGAAGGGTTTTTAAACCTAGTTCCATCTAGAATTTGGAAATCTCCAAAACATTAAAGTTATAGATCTACTTGAGGGCTTTCTAAATTGTGGTAGAACTCCTCGATAGCATGTATGAGCAGAAAGTTATGAACCATGGAAGTTGGAGCTGCCAACACTTGAAACCACTTTGTCAAAACTTCTCAAATTTGGATTTTCACAACTTGAGCCATTCTCAGCCCTTGGGTCATGATTCAAACTGATAATATGAAGTGTAGATGAAGAGAAAACCAGAAAGAGGGAAGAATTGAAAGCTTTGCAACTTGCAACCAAGTTGCTATTATTTTAATCATATAAAGGGAGGAAAGAGAAACTTTTTGATGATGTGTGCAGCTGTAGCCCCCTACCTTCATAGCTTTCTCCAGTCACCTCATCCCTCTCATTCCATCTGATATTTTCTTGCCTTGATGCAAGGAGTTGATGTGAAGAGGCTGCCATAAGATTTGGCAAGATTTTCTTCCAAGTCTCCCTCCAAAAATGGAAAAAAATACAAAGCTACCCTCACTTTTGTTTTGGCTATAAATAGAAGCCTCTTCCATGAAGTTAGATACACCAGAGAACTCTCCAAAACCAAGAGAAACAATAGCTCTCAAATCTCCACCATTTCCTCAAGAATCTCATTTTTCAAAAACTTCCATTTTCACTAAAAAGCTGTCTTGAGCAAAACTCTGCTCAAACTCAGTTCTACCATTTCCAAGCCACTCAAAACCATTTACACAATCCATAAACATTGTGTAGAAGGTGTCCATACATTCAAACCACTCAAAACCATCATTTTCCTAAAAGTCAACCTTCACACCTTAGTATGTTAACTTTCTTGCACTTTGAAAGGCAAATCTTTACTTGAGGCATTTCCTACCATTCCAACACTCCCAACACCTCATATATATATCATACCTCAACTTTCCAAACTCTAAAAAACCAGCTGGAAACTATACAACTTCAACTGTCTTGAAAAATAGCTTGTTGCTTCAAGAGGAAGCAAGCTTCAAATTTTTGCCAAGGAAGAAGGTCTCTGGGTTTCTTAGCTTTTTAGCTTGCTCAAGATTTTTATACAAGAGGTATGTGATATTCAAACTCTTTATTGATCATACATTGTCATGTTTTATCATTTTGAAGTGATTTTGTAGAAATGTAGTTTTCCTGCCCCATTTTAGTTCTTTGTCAAGAACTCATGTTTTATGGTTATGATATTTACTTTTGTTAGGATATTCCATTTGTGAATGGTATGTTGTTGTTATGTTTCCATATTGAGCTTTGATATTATGTTTAACTTGTCTTTGAAGATTTTGTCTATATGGTAGTTTTAAGGATCCAAACTTTGAAGTATGGTGTGTTTGCCCTAGAACTATCAAACTTTGTTCATTGGTGATATTTGGATAATTTGTAAATTGTTCATGAGATCCCCCTGCCCTAGATCATGTTTGAATCTAGTGTGGCACTTGTTTTTATACTTATGTTATTTTGTGTTACTTCACTTTACCATTACCATGAGTCTTGTGTCAAGATGATGTATACTTGCCATGTTGTGTCTTAAAGGTTCTAAACCATTGATTTACGTTTACATGATCTTGCAATGTTTGAATTGGTTGAAATTTTGAGAACATGAGATTTGTACTTTAAGGCTTGTTGTGAGATTCTTTGTTGTTTTTGTTGTCAAAATTTGGATTAACATACCATTTCTGGTTTGGAGCAGTTGGTGCTTGTTTTTAAGTGATAGACTCATTTGATAATGTGTTTTAAAGAAGGATGTTGTACCTATATGCTCAAATCTCCATTATGTGCTCAAAACTGTTTTGGTTCCTTCACTTGCATTTCAAACCTCATTGATGCCACACACATATCATATTCTGTTTCAATTGAGTTCTACTTGATCTATGTGCATAATATCACTGCCTTACTTATTTGAAACTTGTGTGTGCTATCAATTCTCCCTAACTGTTATGAAATTGCCTGCTGCATAATTGAAATTGGTTCTTTGCATATTCATGAGCTTCAAAATGCTACATTCTGTTTGTTGATGTTTTAATCCACTTCTTGAGCACAATCTCATCTTTTAGCATATTTGTAGTATGTGTGTGATATTTGTTTCCTCATAAAACTCATTGCCTTTAAAATTTCCTTGTTGTGCCAAAACCTGTTTCAAAACAACTTTTTCTTTCAAACAACATGTCAATTTTTGTGCCAGCTATGATAAGCTTGATTTCTATGCATAAACTCATCCACCCTCATGATTTTGATGTGTACACATTGTTTATTTGATCTGTTCTTGCCTGCTTTTGCATTTCACCCTCAAACTGCATTTTAAAGCTAAAACACACCATTTTAAAGCATGTTTAGAGATATTAGGCTTTGTATGTATATGACACGTTCACCTTTCCATCTGTCTTGACAGTTGCTGCACTTTCATGTCATTATTTGCAATTCATGTGCCAATTCCATTTTTTGTTGATCTTTGCTTGAGCCTTAAGTGTGAAACACCTCTGTTATGACATATATGATTTGTATGCAGTGCCATTTACATGAATATGAACTCAGATTTGGTAGTAGTTTTCAAAATGCAACTCATGTTATCATCTTGCATCTTGCATCGTGTTTTTAATTGGAGGCACTTTTTCAAAATTTCACTAGCACCATCATAATCCTTGTTAAAAAACAGTCAAGTTTGACTAAGATTTCATCAAAAATGATTAAGAATTGACAGAGTTCGAATCCTTCACGTTTTGGCTTGTTTGGCTTGTTTCATTTTGCCCAGATACCCACCATATTTGCCTTATCTATTTATGGGGGTGGATTTGCACTTGGATGTACAGCCACCCCAGTGGTAATCAACTTGCGCGCATATTACCTTTCACTTGCCAGTCCTAGGTTCGATCCTTGGGATCAACCCTTTTTAGCATTTTATTTCCATTTGTCATAATTGAATGATTTTATTCTTCTCCTACCAGTTCCTCATGCGCGCGCGCCTTGTGTGTTGGTGGTTTGTATGTTGTGTTGGTAAACACAAAGGCATGGGTTCAATCCCCACCCATGCCACTTTCTTTTTTTATGTATGCTTTGTTTATTTTATTGTCATAAAATCAATCGAACTTCAAAAATTCATAAATTATTCATCGTTCATTATTTTCAACCCGTTCTTTTTGCAACTTTTTCATTGTGATGTCTAGTTGTATTAAATGGATTGAATTTTCAAATTGCTTGTTTTTACAATGACTTTTTTCCTGCTTGTTAGTTGGTTCGTTCTTAGGTCGTTACCTTACGTTTCGATTAATTTTCCCTTATACCATGCTTGACTTATCTTGTGAGATTTATTGGTATTTGATTTCTTTATATTTGTTAACATGTTGCGACTTCATTTCTTGTTGGTGGTTACCATGAATTATTATTATCTTCCCAAAGTCTTGAATTTAACCGCTGCGAACATTCCTTGCGTATTTGATTGTCATCAATGCCTAAATGTCGTTACATTTGAATTTATAACATGATCATCTTAAAGTTGTGACTTACTCGCATGATTATTGTTTCCATCTTTGTTAAGATATTTGATTCTTGGTTGAAACCATTTATATCGATGCTTCCTTGCTTATTGTAATATGCATGCTTGCTTGGTTGTAACCATATTCCTTATTCATCTTGCTTATTTGTTTATTGCTTTGTTAAGTTTAATTCCCCAAGGTGATGGAACTCTTTAGTTCTTATCCAAGTTGCCTCTTCTTTTCCCTTCCAAAGGAAAGCCTCTCTATTGACCCTTGAGTCATAGATAGCTCAACACACTCATAGGTCTGGATAGAACCTTCCCCCTTTTTGGTCTGGATAGAACCAATAGGATTTAAACTCATAGGTCTGGATAGAACCTTCTTCCCGTTTTGGTCTGGATAGAACCAATAGGATTTACATCATAGGTCTGGATAGAACCTTTTCCCATTTTGGTCTGGATAGAACCTATAAGGCTTAAACTCATAGGTCTGAATAGAACCTCCCCCTCCTTTTGGTCTGGATAGAACCAATAGGATTTAAACTCATAGGTCTGGATAGAACCAATAGGATTTAACTCATTAGGCCTGGATAGAGCCTTCTCCCTCTTTTTGGTCTGGAAAGAACCAATTAACCCTTATTCTGTAGTTCGTGCCCGAACTACGACCGCTCTGATTTCTCATTGGACAATGAGAATACGTAGGCACAAGATGCGATATCTTGACGAGCAACCTTCCCCCTTTCTCCCTCCTTTTGGTCTGGATAGAACCAATAGGATTTAAACTCATAGGTTTGGATAGAACCTTCCCCCTTTTTGGTCTGGATAGAACCAATAGGATAACTCATAGGTCTGGATAGAACCTTCTTCCCCTTTTGGTCTGGATAGAACCAATAGGATTTACATCATAGGTCTAGATAGAACCTTTTCCCCTTTTGGTCTGGATAGAACCAATAAGGCTTAAACTCATAGGTCTGGATATAACCTCCCCCTCCTTTTGATCTTGATAGAACCAATAGGATTTAAACTCATAGGTCTAGATAGAACCAATAGGATTTAACTCATTAGGCCTGGATAGAGCCTTCTTCCTCTTTTTGGTCTTGAAAGAACTAATTGACCCTTATTCTGTAGTTCGTTCCCGAACCACGACCGCTCTAATTTCTCATTGGACAATGAGAATACATAGGCACAAGATGCGATATCTTGACGAGCAACCTTCCCCCTTTCTTCCTCCTTTTGGTCTGGATAGAACCAATAGGATTTAAACTCATAGGTCTGGATAGAACCTTTCCCCCTTTTTGGTCTGGATAGAACCAATAGGATAACTCATAGGTCTGGATAGAACCAATAGGATTTAACTCATTAGGCTTGGATAGAGCCTTCTCCCTCTTTTTGGTCTGGAAAGAACCAATTGACCCTTATTCTGTAGTTCGTTCCCGAACTACGACCGCTCTGATTTCTCATTGGACAATGAGAATACGTAGGCACAAGATGCGATATCTTGACGAGCAACCTTCCCCCTTTCTCCCACCTCTTGGTCTGGATAGAACCAATTGGTATCACAACGTAGAACTTTAGGATAGAGTTTGGTTAACTCTATGTAAGAATCATGGACATGACTACTTACTTCCCTTTCTTGAGAGTTCAACATAGATCTAGAGAGTTTTGTGAAACTCTATACAAACATTGTTATGTTTGTTCCCCTTTGAACCTTGATCATAATCAAGTGTTCTTCAACCCTAGTGAGGTGAACTATGATTGCTCTGATTCTATCCTAGTTAGGATACGTAGGCAGAGGACACAACGTCTTTGCGAGGAAACTTAGAAACTATCTTTAGGTTTCATCCTACACCCTTTACCCAACCCAAACCTTAGCAAACATTTAACAACTTAGCATGCAAACAAACGAAAGGTTCCTGTAGAGTACTATAGATGTCTAGGATGTGAAATATCTACCCTAGGCATAACCAACCCCGATCCCCGAATCTCTTAGCGTTGTTGTTACATCGCGAAAAGGGTTTTTCTTTCTTTAGACCTTTCCTTTGGATAAATTAAAGTTCGGTTGTTTAAGAATTAAAGATTCAAGTTAGTCAATAGCTTGGTATCACGATTCTCACCACAACACAGTGGACCAATGTTTTTGAAAATGGATCTTAGTGTTGATCATGTCCTTTTTTATTTTGAAAGATTGATTTTATTATTTTTGTTCTTTTGTTTTATTTTATGGCTAATAAGTTAACTTCTATCCTAACATGAACAATACAAATAAGATTACACATAAAGGTGGGGGTACATCAAGATATGCAAGGATATGCACATGACAACAAGTAAACTATAGTCCTTTTCTTTGGACTTGAACACAAGTTACATGAAAGTAGCAATCAATGGTCACAAGTATGGATCAAGCAAGGCATGCATCATAAAGATAATGAACTCAAACACAAATAAAGCACCAAAGTATGGTATCAACATATGACAAAGATCATTAATCAAGAAAATAACTCAAGTAACTAGGGTTTTGAATCATGTGAAAATCCATTTCTAAAAAAAACCTAAAATCATCCTAATATGACAGGAAGTTCAAAATCAAAGAAAACACAAATATTAAGGTCAAGTATCTAAAAAATGAGATCATATTCATCAAGACAAAATCCTAAAATCTAACCTAAGGTCAACTAAACATCAATGCATAAGTCATACACTTAAATGCCACAAGAATCAACTTAACAATATTAAGACATAACACTAACCAAAACATGGTATTAACATGATGTCAAACTCAAGTCATAATGAGAAACTGAACAAGCATAAACTCATCAAGGAGCAATAGCAGAAAGCTAGGCATGATAAAAAATATAGGTGGTCATGAAATAAATAAACTAAATAAGCTACTAAAAAATAAATATTTTAAAGTCTTCTTCTAAAAAATAAAAATGACAAATATAAATAAATCACATGAAACTAAAAATATATTTTTTAAGTTTTTGACAATATTTAAAAATAAAATAGTTAAAGAAAAGAAATAAAATAATGGAAAGGAAAAAAAAAGAAAAAAAAAAGAAAATCGAAAGAGGAAACGGAAAGAAAGAAAAGGTAAAAAAAAAAGAGGAATAAAAAGAAAGGAGGGGTCACTGGGTGTTAAACCCGCGCCCCTCGGATCATTAGCCAAAACCCTTTGCCAACTGAGCTAGGCCGGTTGGCCTGTTAAGGTTTTGCCGCAAAAAATAATATAATTAAAATAAATTTGAAACTGAAAAATGGCGCGCGAACTGGTCACGACCTCCATATTTTCTAAAATGGAGTTTTCTCAAAACATAACCAAAATGCAAAAGTAAATATAACATCTTCCTCAGAATTTCATGAGGATTTCAACAAAAGTCAATGATAACATCTTGCTCAGAATTTTACTGTAGCTCATGAATTTCAACAAAAACTAGATAAACCCTAAGTTTTCAAAATAAAATGGAAAAAATATTGTTTTAGTCCTTTAAGTTATTTTAAAATAACAAGTTAGTCATTTAAGTTTTTTTTTGTAACAATGTGGTCCTTTAAGTTAACTAACGTTTGCATTGTTAACCTTTTGAAGATTTTCCGTTCCAAAAAAACCAATGTGACACAGACGGTGATGAAGTGGCAGGTAACGTTGATGAAGTGTCATGGAGGGTTGCTGATGTGGAATTTGTGTTATCTCTCAAGTGTTTAAGCAATGGCTCTTACAAATTAAGAGTTACAGAGTCCTAATTTTCTTTCCCCCATTGCTGACTGTTACGGCTAGTGAAGTTTCTTCTTCCTCTTACGTTCGTTGTACATTAAAGGTGAAGAATCCATTACGCTTAGGATACAATTAGGTACGCATATTTAGTCAATGATGGTTGTTTTTAGTGTTTTTCTGTAGTGTATTTGAATAGTTATGTTACGCACAGTTACACACACCTGCATCATATCAACATTAGGTTGATGGTTAGGTTAATGTTGGTTATAAGTAATGTTAGTTTATATTATAGGGTATGTTTGATATTTTAGGTTGATGTATATAGGAACATAATGGTTATGGATGAGTTTTACGTTGACTTTCATCATGGGGGGTATTTCGTTGATAACAAATATGTATGAGGTGAAGTGTCAAACTAGAAGTGTGATGGTGACAAATGGAGTTATTTTGAAATCCTGGGGGTTGTTAAAGAAATGAAGTATCAAGAAGTTCAGGAAATGTGGTATGACTTTGATGGAACATTGAAGGCGCTGGAAGATAATTTTGGTGCATTAGAAGCATTGCACTGGTCCAAGACTAAGGGGAAGGTTGACATATATATAGTCCACCCTATTAAAGAACCAGATTTAGTTGTTGCCCTACCTGAAACACAATCTGAGGATAATGTGATGGATTGTGGAGACCAAGCTGTTGAGGATAATATGGTGGATTGCGGGGACCAGGCTGTTGAGGATAATGTGGTGGACTGTGGGGACCACCATTTTAAGGATAATGCGGAGGACTGTGTGGACCAGTATTTTGAGGATAATGTGGAGGACTGTAGGGACCAGCCTTTTGAGGAAATTGTGGAGGATTATGGGGACCATCCTATTAAGGACAATATGGAGGATTGTGTAGACCAAGATGAGGAATAAAATATGGATGTGTGTATGGACCAAAGTGGGGACCATCATGAGGAAGAAAATATGGATCAAAGTGTGAACCAGCATGAGGAATAGAATGAGGCCCAACTTGATGATAGTGATGGAAGTGCATTAGGGGAAGATGATTTTGTTGACTCGGATGATGACGTTTTGAATGATGGATTTACTGAAGTATTGGTAAGAGAATGAGTGTCACCTGCAGCCCAAAATGGTCAACCTAATGATGACATACTAGCAGATGACATAAATATTAATAGAAAAAAGGAAAGGAGGGAGACCATCAAAGAAGATGTCAAAAGTTAGTTCCAAGAGGGTTTTGGGAACCTTATTCTCAACAAAGGATAAGTTCAAACAAGCTATTGATAGCTATTTTGTTCATAATGGAAGGGATTTAAGGTACTTGAAGAATGACAAGACTAGGGTTAGAGTTGGTTGCAAGGAAGGTTGTCCATGGGTGGCCTTATGTTCCAAATTACCTAATGCAGATACTTGGCAATTGAAAACACTAAATGACAGTCACACTTGTAATAGGGAGTTTAATGTTAGAATGTTTAATTCTAATTAGCTTGGGAATAAATTGTACACCACAATTAGGATCAACCCTAATTTTAAGCTGAATGCTATATGTGAAAAGGTACATGAAAAATGGAATGCTGGTATGAGTAGGGTGAAGGCTTATAGAGCAAGGAAGACAACACTGAATATTGTTTAATGGTCTTTCAAGGAGCAATTTTTAAGGTTGTATGACTATGCACATGAGGTATTAAGGTCAAATCCCAATAGCAACATCAAGTTAAATGTCCAAGCAACTGAACAACAATAATCTGAACTTGAACAAAAACCTGAAGAATATGTTAGTAGACCTTTGTTACAAAGTTTTCATATATTGTATATGTGCCTTGAAGCTTGCAAGAAGAGTTTTGCAGTCTGCAGACCAATCATTGGTGTTGATGGATGTTTTCTAAAAGGAATTTATGGAGGCCAAATCCTTGCAGCAGTAGGAAGAGACCCTAATGACTAAATGTTGCCTATTATAGTGGTTGTAGTTGAAGCAGAGACTAAAGAATCCTGGCCACGGTTCTTTGATCTGTTAGTTCGTGACTTGGATGGGCCAAAAGTTTGTAAAAATGTGAACTTTATTTCAGATCAGCAGAAGGTAACATTAAATCTTTTACTTTGTTCCATTTATGTCATGCATGATTTTAATATGTAACATTCAGGTGCTTCATGATTTTAAAATATTACAATGTAGTCCTTTAAGATTTTAAAATGTACCATATATGTCATGTGTGCATTGTAACATATTGTGTTTAATTTATGATTAGGAGCGGTTACCTACAATAGATGAGTTGTTAACTGGAGTTGACCAAAGATTTTGTGTTAGACATCTTTATAGAAACTTCAAAAAAAGATTTATAGGAAAACATTTGAAGGAATTGATGTGGAAGGCAGCAAAGGTAACATATCCTCAAGCATGGGAAAGGGAGATGAAGGAAATGAGGAAGGTTAATAAGGAGGCACTCAAACACTTGTGGAAGATTCCTCTAAGATATTGGAGTAAGTCCATGTTCAAATACAATACAAAAAGTGATGTGTTGGTGAACAATATGTCTGAAACGTTTAACAGTGATGTATGTGCCTATTTTGCACAAATTTCGTATCAAAGTGAAGCTAGCATGAAAAGGAACAATTCTTGTGTTGATTACAAGCTGAGGAAATACTTGAAAGATGCTCCAAATTTGCTCCAAATTCATGTGGATCAAACTAAACTTGATACTTAGAAAAATTCTAGTTCATCATGCATTTCATTTCATTTCATTTCATTGTGAAACCCTAACTTTGATCCTTCATATCTCTCAATTGGATAAAGCTTTTTGGATCAAATTTTCCACTATAAAGAAGTAGGAAGTATGATCTTTAAATGAAATCCTCAAGTGTTTCAATTGGATTCCTAGATTGATCATAAATTTTCCATAAAGTCATGCACTTGAGAATGTCAAAAACTTAGAAAAATTTCTAACTGTTCTGAATTTTGCAACAACTTGAAACCTCAACTTTGGCCCTCAATTTATTCCACTTCAAGAAATATTTTGGCTTCAAAATTTCACCAACTTGTATTATCAAATTTCATATTTAGATGTAGCCCTCAAGTGTTTCAAGTGAATGCTTGAGGAAGAAGTTGCAACCTTGAAAAGATGGTCATTTGATCATGAACTTTTGTACTTGGTGAAATTTCAAGAAACTCTAATTTGGACAATTCTTGATCTTTTCTTGATTTTATTGATTTAGCTTGATCAAACTAAATTATCTTCCATATTTACGTGATTCTTGACTTGAGAAATCCATGGTTGACAAAAAACTTCAAAAGTCAAACTTTGACTTTGAGCATTTGTTGACTTTTCATTAGTTGAACCAAAATTCTTCAACCATCAATGAATCCAACTTGAGAAAATTTAATCACATGAATGGACCGTAATGATGTATTTGAAGCCTTTGAATCACATTCCAAGCCATGAAATCATGTTTTGGTTAAAAAGTCATTATCAAGTTGACTTTGACTAAAACCCTAATTTGTAGCACATGATGGATTGAAACTTGATGAACTTGAATTAATGCCAACTTAAACTTGATTATTGATAGAGGGAATCTTTTGATAAATAAGCACAAATTGAGGAGCTTGAGATGTTTATGATTACACTAATCTTCTGATTGATCAAACACTTGAGTTCCTTGATGCAAAACCCTAACTTGTAATCAAAGAAAGCAAGATACACACAAGAAATGATTGATGTTATACAAATGATGCCAATGAAGGAACTAATTGTCGCATACTACGAAAAAGGGACGACGGAAACAAACAGAAGAGTCTCCACCGAACGTTATTTATCCCAAAGAGAGGGAAAGGGAACGATCGAAGAAAACCTAAAAGAAAGGAGAAGACAAGGTCATCGCAACAAAATCTTGGGTTCGAGAGTCGGTTACGCAAGGGGAAGGTATGATCACCCCTCACATCCATTATACTCAATGGGATCCATGCTTGTTGTCTAATTAGAGGGTGTGTTATCTAAAAGCTACTACTAAACGGGAACAGGAAAAGAAAAAGGGGACTCGATAGGACATCGTCGTTTTATGCCTACGTATTTCCTCGTGCAATGGGAAATTCAGAGTCAACGTAGTTTGGAAAACTACGGGTGATAGGGGGAAGGTTGCTCGCTAAGACATCATCGTCTTGTGCCTACGTATCCTCATATGGTATGAGAAATCAGAACAAACGTAATTCAGGTAAACTATACCGCTGGTTGGTTAAGTGTTTTTTATGAGTGACATTAAGTTTCCATTTCAGCAGTTAGGATCGATGTCTGTTTGCGGTAGAACGGAAAAGTAACGTACTCTTTTCTGAAAATGAGTTTAAGAACAATCCCGAAGGATAAAAAGGTTTGGATTTTGTTTAAGAGTTTTTTTTAGAGAAGTGAGTTGACTTTGTTTGAGATTCATGTTGCACTAAAGACTGTGACATAAGAGCGAATGCGCCACATATCGTCCAAAGGGCATCCACTAAATACTCTATACAAGGGAGGAGAAATCCCTCACTCATAATTTCCTAGATACTTAAGGCTTGTGGTGCACAATACTCATCATTCTTTATTAAGTGTCTTAAGATTGCTTGAGATGAGAAGATAAGACACAAGAGAAACACTAATGGGAAAAGGAAAACCCTAATGTTATCATACAAAATGGTCCTAAAGTTGAGGTCAGAGAAGGACTATCCTAATTGTTATCATGCAAATGATTGAAAGCCTAATGTCTCTCCTACTCCCATCTTAAACAGAGGGACTAGGAATCCTAAGGGGTCATATGATCAAACATAAGTAGACATTACCCAATCAATCGCAAATGAAAACAAAATTTAAGACTTAAACAAGTCTCAAGGCAAAAGAAAGAGAAAAAGAAGAAAGAGATGGAGGAGAAGAAACAACAACAAGTAACTTCTCAAAGAAGTTCAAATCAAGTGACAAGACAAACACACAAGTAAGCATTAAACTCAATCACACACAAAATCGCACACCACATCATGTCAAAATGAAATAGGAATACATATATGTTAAGCCACACTCATAGATTAGAGGTTAAAGCAAAGTGGCAAGACAAGGTACCCAAACACACACAAGTGACTCAATGTCCAACAATAGGCATCATCAATCATCAAACAAAATGAGATAAAGTCAAATGATATGTAAAACAAGGTAGGGCAGTAGCAACATCACATCACATCCAAATCATGTCAATGATCAAAGAAGAAGCAAAAATAATTAAGTCATGCATCATATTCATAAGCAAATCCAATGTTACACAAAATAAGCATGCAAGACATAACCTTAAAGGAAATGACATGAGATAAAGACATGAAACGAAGTGTGGGAAGCAACATTAACATGAATATCAAGTCAACGATCCACTCATGAACACATAAAAGGAAAATCATGGTTTGAAATCAAGACATGCCTCTAGAACAAGTTCAAACACCAATGTCATTCTCAAAGAAAAGAGGTACTCAACAAGAATACAAATGATCAAAGTCAATCCATCAGAGTTAGAAACAAACCCATATGATATGCATCATGCTCAAATTCAAATCAGCAATCAAATTCAAGAAGAGACAAACTCAAGTTAAAGCACAAAAGTCAAGCAAACATCTTTTAAGTTAACCCGTGAAAGAAATAAATGATCATATGAAGCATATAAGATAAAATAGTCATGCAATGAACCTCCATACATGAAAATCAGAACCTCAAACATGTCAACTAGAGCATACAAGAACCATCAAGCATCCATTGAATCAATCAAGAAACAAACTCAAAAGACTAGGTCAAATCATACACAAAACATGGTCAAAGTAACAACAACTTGATGCACCAACCAAAAATAGAATCAAGAGCAAATAAAGTACAAATAAAATCCCAAGCTAATGTCATGTTTGTTATGAATCATATAGGAAAGCATCAAAACAAGAATGGCAAGAGAGCATCATCAAATACATCAAACAAGGCAAAGCAAGCAACTAATCGAGCAAGAATCGAGGGCCAAATAAAACTAAATGAAAACCAAACAAAAGGCAATCACAAAAACATCCAACCAGTACTAAAACATTCATTAAATAGGTGTCTAAGTTTGTCCAAAAGATTGAGCCCAAAGTCAATTAGAAATGGCAAGAGTTGAGGTCATGTTGCAAACTAAGTCAAACAAAACACACTATACCATTAATTCAAAATAAAATATTAAAATAAAATAAAATGAAAATAAAAAATATGAAAAATTAAATAAGATATAAAAATATCAAAAAATTATTTTTGTGGGAATTTAGGATATTTAGAACTGGTTAAATAAAATTAAAATAGAAACTAAAAAGAAAATAAATAAAAATAAAAAGACAAAAGGAGAAGGGTGCATTAGTAATAAAAAAATGAAATGAAAACAAACTGAATACACGTGATGGGCCTAAAACCGGGGGTTTGGATATCAAAGTGACTAAGCCTAAACCAAATTAACACAAAAGATTCAGAAACACATCACAGCACAACGTTTCATTTAAATATACCACATACTCAGCATCCACATCATCACCATGTAGGCAAGGTCAGAGAGTCAAAAGTCCATGCAGGCATGTCACCTCAGACGCCGGAGCTAGGGCTCCAGTTGTCTTCTCAGGAGACTCTCCGTCGGAGCATGGCCAGAATGCCACCAAAACACACAAAACCTTACACTATCTTGAAGCATTTTTTACGTAGATCACAAATCTGGCCCCCATTTCCATTAATACATGCTCTAACACCATTAAATATGAGCACACAAAAAGATTTATAAACTGAAACTTAAACAAAACAACACAACAACAATCTAAACACTACCCACATATTTCCAGCTACTCAAACATCCTTCAAAGGAACTCAATGCACACATGAAATCAGAGAAAGGAAAATAAAAGGACCTTATTGAAAATGAAGCTCAGGTGCCTCTTGATCTTGTTTCTCAGCTTTACAAACCTTCATTTTCTATGAGGATGATGATGCTAGCCAAAGAAAGGAGAAGCAAGCTCGAAAAATACAGACATGACGAGGGAAATGTTTTTGAGTGAGAGAGAGTGTTGGCTAAAGAATGATGAGCTCTGCCTCTCTAGGGTTTGCATTTAGCTTTTATATGGAGGTTGTGGTGTGGTTAGGAGACTTTACTGTGGTAAAAAAAAGAGTTACTGGTTTTTGTGGAGGTTTGAAAAATGAGAGGGTGGCTTGGATTTTGTCCTATGGTAAGGTGGTTTTTGTTGTATTTTCCGCCCTTTTGATGGATGCAAGGATGTGTTATGAAAAACACATGACAGATTGAGTGGATGGTAAGTTTCATGCACACTATGTCTTTTCTTCTTTGGGAAAGAAAATTCAAAAATGAGGGCATGTAGTACATGGCTTGTTGGTTATTTTGTAGTAAGGTTTGTGACAAAAAAGATGAGGATTGATGTACAAGGAATGAGGTAAAATCATGATGCAAGACCAAATGAAAATCATGTCAAAGAATCATGGAAAGTTATGTCCTTGAAATCATGTTCAAACACCACATTTTCCTTGGTCTTATCTTGATGATTTTGGATGCAAAACAAGAGTTCTTGTGATCAATGTAAAGCCAAGACTATGGTGAAAATATTTCATGTTGATGGAAATTTGAAACAAGTATTGTATGATCATGAAATAATAGTTTAAAAATTATGCCTCAAAATCTGCCCAAGGTGACTTAGAAAAATTCTAAGTCATGCACTTTTTACATCATTGAAACCTCAATTTTGAAGCTATGTAACTTGAAGAGTTTTGATCCAATGGAAAAATTAAAGTAATGGATAGTAAGCTTGGAGAATGATATTCAACTTTCATGTTATGGGAAAATTCAATTGAGGTCAAGAACTTAGTGAAAAATGTCTTGGAAGTTTGGTTGAAAAATCTGTCTAACAACTTGCCAAACTTAACATTTTTGAAACCCTAACTTGGGAGCATCATAACTTGAGCTCTACATATCCAATGGAAGTGATCTAGTACTCAAAAGAAATCTTAGAGGATTCTCTACAACCCTCATGTAGTAGGAAAATTCAAATGAAGCTTGTAGCACCATGAAAAGTGGGCTTGAAAGTAGGTACCTCAAACTGATTTTTTATACTTAGAAAAAATTCTAAGTGTTGAAATGTCAAAATCTCCATTTTCCAACTTTATCTCATCATATCTGCCAAAATATGAATCCTTTGGACATGTCTCCTTCCACAAAGTTGTAGTTCATGATGTCCTTTTTAATTTGATAGCAAGTTTGCCTTCATTGGATCAAAAATGAGAAATTTATGGAAGTTGCAAGATGGCTAGAATTAGGGTTTTTTACACTTTGAAAATTTTCCATCAAAGCCCTAATTTAATCAAACTCTTGATTTTATGTTTCTCGTTGATTCTTTTTATTCCAAACACATGAAATCACTTGAAAACATATATCATACCCTTGATTGACCTTGAGATCCAAGATTTTGACCCCATTGAAACACAATTGACTTTTGTTGACTAGATGAAACCCTAGGACTATTTCCACTGACTGAGGCTCTTGTGATGACACATAACCCATGTAGAGAACCCTCAAGATGTGTGTTGAGCTTTAGAATCATGTCTTTCCCAAGGAACTATCCACAAATCTCCTTTGAACCGAAATCCCAATCAGTTATCCGTGAGATAGGAGGAGGAGAATCAATGCTTGTGTTCTTAATTTAAGTGGTTGAGTGACATGCCTTGATGATGATGGAGACCTTGTGACTTGAGATTGCCACAAAGTTGAACTTGAGCTCTTGACTGAGCTATGAAGATGAAGCTCTTCTCTTGATTTTTGGATAAGATACCTTGATCCCCTATCTAAAACCAAGGCTATGCACAAATGCCAATGCAAAATGATATGAAACATAAGCCAAGATATAAGAAGAAAAAATAAGATGGGCAAATTTTGGGGTGCTGCACTAAGGTGGGGCCAAATTTAGGGTATGACACCTAGGATACTTTGCTCTCCTTTGAAAATATATCCTTTCTTATCTAATTCACCAAGAGAAATCAAATTCCTCTTAAGCTTTATTGTTTCCAAGCATCACTGACCCACCATTTTAGTCACACAATTCCTCAAACACGTCTTTATTTGGAGTCATGTGTCAAGTACACCCTGAATCCATATTCCACTCCTTGCTAGAGTCGTTGCTTGAAACCAACAAGACATCAGATGATTCATAACTATCTTGCACAATGGATGCATTACTATTATCCTTTCCACCATGATTATTCAGTCGTTCAGGGCATACCTTTCTTGTATGACCCTCATTCTTATAATGATAGTACTTAATAGTATGGGCATTACCACCATAAAAATTCTATAGAACTTCACCTTTCTTCTTATCAAACATACCATCTTTCTTCAAGAATTCCCTCTTAACAGACAAACCTTCACCAACTATTGATAGCTTTTGGTCATTTTGTTCGCTTAAATCCTTAAGTACAAGGCAGATTGAACATCTTCAAAGGTCAACGATTCTCTTCCATACAAGAGAGTTTCTTTGAAGTGAGCATGAGACTTAGGTAAAGAGTACAACAACAATGCTTGATCTTCATCATCAATCTTGACCTTGATATTCTCAAGATCAAGAAACAACTTGTTGAACATATCTAGTTGCTTAGCTAAGGCTCTATCTTCACTCATCTTGAATGAATATAAAGCTTGCTTCAGGTAGAGACGATTAAACAACAATTTCACCATGTACAAACCTTCAATTTTTATCCGTACACCAGCTGCTGTTTTCTCCTTTGAAACCTGTTGGAGAACCTTATCACCAAGGCTCAATACAATGGCAATGTGGGCTTTTTTTTTACCATTATTGTCTTCTCCTTCTCTTCTAGAGCAGTGTCCATCTTATGTGATCCTTTCAACCCTTCTAACAAACCCTATTAAACAAGACGGGCTTGCATCTTTAAGCACCACAAATTGAAATCATTCACATAAGTGAATTTCTCAATCTCATTCTTTGTAGACGACATCTTCTCCTCCACGCTCACCACACCAGTTTGTTGTGAAATAATGTCTTCAATAACAGAACAAGGTTATGATATAAAGATTGGGTATCTTAAACAAAGACAAGAAGCCCAATTAGGTTTTACGAAAGAAAGAGAAGAAGGAAGAAAAGGAATAAGAATTGTTTAAAACTATTTTACTATTTAGTTTCTTAATAAGAGTTCAAAGATACAATTGAATACCAACAATTAACCTATCTCAACAACTTAAGAAAACTAGACTATTTATAGACTACTAAGCTAACTTAGGCTACAAGATAACTTAACAATTAGGCTTACAATCAAGACTCATTTCGACATGCTAACTTAAACACAATGCTAACATATTTTGACAACATGTTTGAACAGACTTCGACTACATCATGCATAACTCCTATTGAACCATGAAATTACCCTTGTCGACACTAGAGTTCGGTCCAAATACCACATGTTGGCTAAATAACCAACATAGAATTGCATATTTTAGTAAGTTATCTAGAAATTGATTTAAAAAATAAAGTGTTTTTTAAAACTTAATTTCAAAAATAATTGTGTCTATGATGTAAACGAGTTGTTTAGATAACCAAGCTAAAAGGTGTTTATGTAAAAAGAAACTGTCTCAAATTTAAAGTCACTTTATAATTTAAATGGATATTTAATATTTATTTTTTCCATCATACCTCTTACTATTTATTACTCTTTCTTTTTAATTTTTTATATTTTTTATTTTATTAATGAAGAACAATTTTGTAAATTATCTCGAAATTTATCTTTCTCATAAGTTGATTATATTTTTTTAATCTACATGAAATAGTCAAAATATCATATAATTTGGGATATAAAGAGTTTATGATATAGGCATCTCGATGAGTTTTTTTATCTATTTAATGAGAATTCATAATATTATCACTATTTTTATGCAAAATGTATTGAATAAAGGGAAAATTGCAACCTTAGTTTTTTACAGGATAATTTTCCAACTAATATTGTTAATGTGATTCTTGCTTTATCAACCCTCAATGATGTTGATAAGCCAGATACTATGGAATATGGAAGATCTAATACTCATAAAGTTTCTACTCAATGTCCTTATCGACTACAACTTGGGGATACATATGCCCTAGAGGGAGATTGGAAGTCCTTATGGGAGTGAAAAGGACCTCATTATATTCAAATTGTTAGCTCGTTGGTGGAACCTGAGAGTATCCTTATCAGTTTCTCCATAAGCAAATGGGAAGTAGGCATATCTCCTCTTTGCATAAGATGAGGGAGAGATAATGAAACTAGCATCCTTGTGCTACAAGATTGTGTTAATGCTACAGAAGTATGACTTTATTTGTTTTCACACTACTACAAAAAACACTTTTTATGATGAAGTTTTCACCTCGAAATGCTAAAAATTGAGAGTATAGTTCTTGGTAGCATCATACTAACAACCTTTTACCCGGTTCCATAAAATCGAAGGAATATATCTATAAGGAGCGCTATTATATTTTTAGTGTAACCTATTACTACAGTCTTTTGAAAAAAACCTAGGGAATATAAATATTAGGGACGCTTCAAATCCCGGTTATTACACTTTTATGTTTTTTTCAATGGTTTAATTAGTATTTCTCACTTTGGCGCTTTTCCATATTCCATTTTTTCTTTGTTATATTTTTTTTCTTTGTTAAAATTTTCTCAAATTAATTAGTAGAACACAAATTCTTCGTTATCAATAAAAATATTACGCAATAATACAATTGAAAAAGGGAAGGAAAATTTTCATTGATAATCAGAGAAGCAGGACAACAGATCACAAAAAACAAGACGACAAATAATTATTCGACATAGTATAACTTCTGACTCAACTTAACTTCAACTTTTAATCCTACTCTTTTTACCTTTTAAACATTCCAAAGTGAGAGAAAAATTCAGAAAAAAACTCTTTAATATGGCATGAAGAAAGTTATTTCCTCGCGAGAGGTCACAACCATTTCCAATAAGAAGTTAAAAATAATAAGAGGAAGATTAATTTTGACATTGTGGATAAGAAAGTACAAAAGATGCTTGTCATCTGAAGTAAGTGTTTCTAATTGTTTCTTTCTTGGACAGAGATTTGACACTAGAAGTTGATGTCAAACTTTTGAAATTGGGATGAAAGTAGCAAGAGTGGTGAGGTTATTGTAGTTGGCATAAAGTAGGAGTAGGTGGTTTGAGAAGACATTGTTGAATTTGTATTGTTCAACACAACTACCTTTCTCTTCACACTTTATTGTTTGAGCAATAAGTGATGGAGTAATGGGGATAGGAAAACCATATACATTGGACTGTATTGACTTAGCATCCTCATAGATTTCCTAACGGAGACATACCAGAATTCTATTATGAGATTAGTGTAGATGGGTCCATGAAGCATGTCAAAGTAACATTTCAACTTATGTTTAGAAATAGTTTTCATTAGATCAAAGTCTTGCAACTCTTCAAAATCAACAAACATTTCATTGATAACGAACAAAAAATTTTCATCACTGTTTCTGTAGACATTTTTGGAATAAAAAGAAAAGACTTTTAAACTAGATTTGGAGATGCAAAGAGATTGTAATGAAATAAGACCAAAATAGTGTATAAATAAATTGGAAAATAGGAAGTGAAACAATCAGAAAAGCTCAAACTTCTCTTTCAAAATCCAAAAGATATGTTAGTTTTGAATATGGATAATCATTACTATTCTAGTGATATGATTCCGAGGTGCGATGATCATTACTATTATTTTATAAATATAAAAAACAACATATTACCTCGGTTTTTTCATATAACCGAGGGAAAAAACCAAGAACCTTTGTTTATTATTATATTTTTTATTTGTAAATATTCTTTGTAATCAATGAAATGTAAAAAAAAAATCTAAGCTTTTTTACCCTGATTTTATATTAAAACGAAGGTTAAAGTATATTACCTAAATTAAACATAAAAAATCATTGGTGATTATGTTGATCAAATATATGTCATTTATTTCATGAGATATCAAGACTCAAGACACTACCATTAGTGATCCGCGTGAAATATAAAAAAACATCCATCATAAAAACATATTTATGAATATGAAGAAGCATCATGAAGCGCTTGAAACGTATCTACGTCCACCTCTTTGGATTTGCAAGATCATTTACCATGAAAAGATCGCTAAGATGGATGCAAGAGCAGAAAAAAAATTTGGGTTTAAGATTTGTGTTCTTAACTATTTATTTGAGCAAAATATATTTATTTTCTAACCTTTTTTTATCAACCTTTTTTTTTTATATCAAAAATAAATTTATGTGAGGTAAAACCATTGAGAATATAGGCGCATCCTAAATATCAAGGATTCGAATATCTAACATATAATCTTCATGGACTAATTAATTTTTATTTTAATATTCTGGGTAAAAAATATAATATTCTGGGTAAACATCGCAGTTTGTAAAAAATTTATTTTATTAATATTACGTGTAAACAATGTAACAAGTTTTATTTATAAAAAAAATCTATCTTACCCCTCGGTTTTTGGATAAACCGAGAAGTATGAGGCGTTGTTTTAGTAAATAATAAAAATGAAGATACTAGGGTTCGAACCCACATGATTATATAACTTTACCCCTCAGTTTTTCAGTATTCGAGGTGTTAAGTGATATATTTTCATGTCACTCTTCTTTATGTTACCTAGGTAGTCGAGATTACATCTATCTCACGTGCGACGTTATAAGCATTATTTGTAGTAGTGTCATTTAATTTTATCAATAACTTCTTAACTTTTAATCGCGGACATTGAATCTTCAATTACATTAACAAACTTGGAATTGGTTATTGCGAGATGGATGACAACTTTCATGATTGTTTATAGGTTTTTATGAATGCGAAGAAATATATTTGAAGAAAATTTTGAACAATCAAATAATTATGTTTTGGCAACCCATAGTTTTACTCAAGGAATGGGTTTATGTTCAACCCACCCGCATTATCATAGTATTTAGATCAACAAGATGATCTACATAAGCTCGTAAACGTTGGATAAAATCCAACAACGATGGAGCTTCTAAAGGAAGGAGAATATGAGATATGTATCTAAGTTTAGACGTGACTTAGAATAAATATATTATCCTCTTTATTGTGGAAAGTGACTATAAAGTTTCTAGTTAATATGATTACATATAATGCAACTTTAGGCAGATGGTTCCAACGTTGGTAATTTTTTTTGCAATTTTTTCAATACGAATTGAAATATCCGATTTCAATCTATCTTTAGATATTTTAAATTGTATCAGTATACAAATTTCGTCTAAATTTTTTGTAAGCTCATTTTTTATGATTATTTTGTGATTTACTTCTCTATGAGCGTTAATTATTTAGTTGTTTATTTGGACTCATTTAAGAGTCAGTGTCTACAATAGATTTTACTCTATTGACACTAATGTAATGATAACTATTTCTTCTTTGACATTCTCACACACTTATTAGTTTTTATGATCTGCCTTGATTCTTCTTATAGGTATAGTTGTTTCTCTAGGTCATACCTTTCAATGAAAATATAAACTTGTAGTATGACAATAGTTCATCAGGATTAGGAGTAGAAATATGAAAGGTCATGCTAGGTCTTAGAAAACTTAGTCTACTCTACGATAAATTTTTAAGATTTCAACTTGATATATGACAGCTTTTTTTTACTTTACATGAATTTTTTAAAAGTCTGATATGACCTAAAAACCTATTTAAAAGTCTGTTTCACATTAACACATTCAAATAGTTAAATATAACTTAGCCTATTTTGAAATATATATATATATATATATATATATATATATATATATATATATATATATATATATATATATATATATATATATATATATATATATATATATATATATATGACTTCATAAACTTTTTAATGACTTAAATCAGATCTATTTAATTAAATAGATTTTTCTAAAAAGGTTAATCCTATTTTTTATTTATTAAATAGGCTAGGTCAAATCAGACATTAAATAAACCAGATTATAAATTTTGTAGGCCAACCTAATCTATTCATATTCCTGATGAAAATGAAAATATTTCAACCAAAAAGAATTAATATATTATATGATAGAATTTTATGACTCAATAATCACATTAAATATTTTCTTATATGTCTACTTAATGTTGTTGGAATCAATCTTGAGAGGAAAAAGATTCAATCACTTTCTTAATTGATTCAAGATTCTCGTTCTTAATTCTTCACTCGAGTGATTCAACCACACCTTAGTTACAAGATGATTCTCTCCTACAAAGATTTAAAGAGAGAAGATAATTTTAGAGAGAAAAGAGAAGAGATAAAATTTAGATTTTTAGGTTTTGGGAGAAGAGAAGAAGAATATAGAATGATTCACACTGAGTTGTGTTAGAAATACAAGGATTCTTCCTATTTATGATGAGATTACTTACTCATCAAGTAGTTCTCAAAATGTCTTTGTCGAATATACATAACTTTGACAACTACAAGTTGTATTTGACCTTTAGTCGAATACATGCATATTCAACTATTATAAACTATATCCGACTACTACTCTATCAAATACATTCGAATTTCACTCTGTCAAATTATGAATTTTATACATACATGCTTAACACAAAGAATTATATATTTAATACACCATCTAATTTATTATGTTTAAGCTATCTGCATTCATCCTTATTCTCAATCTGTTGAACAATTCCACATGCATAACCTTTGTCATGATGGTTGTAATCTGATTCTTAGTTTTGCAATGTTTCAAGTTCAGCCTTTCATTGGCTACTTAATCTCTAAGATAATGGAATCTCATCTCAATGTGTTTGCTTCTTCCATGTGCTATCGGATTCTTTGCCAAATTGATAGCATTCGTGTTGTCAATTTTCATGATCATTGCTCCATGGTTTTCACCAAAAATCTCCTCAATCAAATTTACTATTTATGTTACTTGACATGGACAAATAGAGGTAGCTATATACTCAGCCTCACATGATGACAGAGCTACTACTGGTTCTTTTCTTGAGCTCCAAGAAACCGGTGCACCATCTAGCATACACATATAACTAGATATAGATTTTTTATCCTCAGTAATACCACACCAACTTGAGTTAGTGTATACCACTTGTTTGCATTTATTTCCTTCGTCTACTATAGGAAACAAAATTCCATAGTTGGATGTTCCTTCGAGATACCTTAAAATCCTCTTAGTGGCTGCAAGGTGTGATACCTTTGGATTTTGCATGAAGATTCATTAATTCACTAAGATACATTAATTCACTGAAATTTTAGTCTTGGTTCAGCAGGTGTCGAAGTTGCATTGCAATCCTCCATCTCAAATCTTTTGAGAATCTCACTTGTATATCTTCTTTGGTGCATCATCAGACCTCAAATACTCTTTTAGAATTTGATATTAAGGAAGTAAGAAATATGCCTAGGTCATACATTTCAAACTTCTTGCTCAGATCAATTTTTAAGTTTTCGGTCTCCTTCTTGCAGCTACTTATTATCAACTGGTCATAAACATAGAAACATACTATAAGCAGATAAATCTTCTTTTGTCTAACATATACTCAATGCTCGGTTGTGAACTTTAAGAATTCCTTCCCCCTCAAAAATCCATATATTTTCTCATTCCAAACTCTTGAAGCTTGTCTGTGTTCATATAGGGCTTTATGCAACATGTATACCTTTCTTGGCCTTGCTTTACAAAATTGACTGGTTGTGCTACATAAACTTATTCATCGATGGAGCCATTAAGAAACTCACATTTCACATCCATCTGACACATATACCAGTTTTTCATGTTTGCTAGGCTAACAACCAACCTGATTGTTTTGATCATAGCAACTAGTGCAAAAACTTCAACAAAGTCAATTCCTTCTCTATTCAGAAATCCTTTGGCTACAACTCTTGCTTTGTGTATGGTTACTTTTCCTTTTGGATTCAACTTCACTTTGTGCACCCACTTCACATTAATTTCCTTACCTTGTGGCAATTCGACTAGTGACTTGGTTTTGTTGACTTCTATGGACTTCAATTCCTCTATCATGGCTTGCATCCACTTCGAGTCCTACAATACCTCAATTACATTAAATGGCTTAGTATCTGCATAGAAAGTATAATGTACCAACTCACGTTCATTATTTACCACATCATCTAATATTTTTACAAATTCCTACATCCTTTCAGGCATGTTTCTTATCCTTTGAGGTTTGCTTGTTCCTGCTTGAACTGTTTCTCCTTCTAGTCGAATTCCACAATCAACTTCACTAGTTGATTCATCACATAAACTTTCACTAAATTCTTCTTGACCTTTTCATTCCAATCCCACTCCTTCATCTAATCTATGATCACAACTCTGGTGATCACAACTTTCTTGTTTGTGGGATTGAACAATTTGTTTCCACCATTTAAGTGATATCCTATCAGGATCATCTGGCTTGAGTTGTCAAAAAAATTTCCTCTCAATTGGTCAGGCACATTTGTATGTGTTATGGATCCAAATATCTTTATACGACTTAAGCTAAGCTTGACACCGGATCAACATTCTTCTGGTGTGATTCCTTCTAGCTTCTTTGTTAGACATTTGTTCAAGATATATGTTGTAACACCCTAAACACCAATAATAGTTTTAAAAACATTTGTGGGAATATTCAGATAATATGAGGGTGCCACATTGACAAAACATTCAACTTATATTCCAAAGACGAAATTTTAAATTTCAAAGCATAACATATTAATTCATTTTAAAATGAATCATAACACATAACAATGTATTCTCAACCCGATTTACAATATCAGAGCAAAACCCAAAATAATACTAGTAGTCGATAGGACCCGACATAAACACAAAATAGAAAACAAACAAACTGAAGAGGTCAACTATGTCATCCTCCACAAAACAACAGTTATCATTCCCCAGTCTTAACTTACAAATTATAACACCCATATATAATACATGTCTAGAATTGTACATATTATACATAGTTGCAAATTTGGTATTGAAATACATAATTTCCTAGTGACACATCGTACATATTACATACCCAAAATAAAACAACTAAAAGTGGCACAATATATACAAGATGCCCGAAATAAAACTAAGAACTAGATCATTATGGAATGATCTCAAAATAACATCTTTACAGTGGAAAGTCATCCAAGAAGATAAGATAAGTAAGGACATCAAGCTACTTTATCCTTAGTTTCATACCCCAATTTTTGTCCACCCTTCATATGCTTTGGAGTGGATTTTATTACAAATAAATGAGATAGCATAGTTGGTAAGAAGATATGTGTAAGAGGTTTAATCATAAGGTTGTGGGTTCAAGTCTTCAACATAATCCAAACATGTTTGAATGAAAGAAGAAAGTTTTCAAAATCACAAAACAGGTGATACTGTTCTTTTTTAGATCTCTCAATTATTTTTTCTGGTTCAAGTTCTATTGTTTACTCTTGTTCCTTTTAGCTAGATCTATCATTTTTCTTATTGTATTTTCTCTTTTTTCTTGTTTATTTTTGTTATTTTTGTTTTATATATATAATTTCAATTTACATAACAATGTTGATAGTTTCAGTTTACATAACAGTTAACATATATATTTTCATATTACTTTTTATTTTTTTATATACTTATACGTGTTACTGTAAACTTCACTTTTTATGAGATTACTATAACTTTAGAATAAAAATTTTATAAGTTCTATATCCTTATGTATGTATTACTATATTTCTTATATACTTATATGAAGGTCTTTTTTATATGTATGTATGTTTTTTTTCTTTTTCGATTGTATGTTTAGAATATATATTCATACTTTCTTGTTTACGTTTATGTGTATGTATATCTATATTTTTGCTTTTCATTTTATTTATTAATTATATATATATATATATATATATATATATATATATATATATATATATATATATATATATATATATATATATATATATATATATATATATATATATATATATATATATATATATATATATATATATATATATATATATATATATATATATATATATATATATATATATATATATATATATATATATATATATATATATATATATATATATATATATATATACATATATATATATATATATATATATATATATATATATATAATATTTTCTATATTATATATATATATATATATATATATATATATATATATATATATATATATATATATATATATATATATATATATATATATATATATATATATATATATATATATATATATATATATATATATATATATATATATATATATATATATATATATATATATATATATATATATATATATATATATATATATATATATATATATATATATATATATATATATATATATATATATATATATATATATATATATATATATATATATATATATATATATATATATATATATATATATATATATATATATATTCTATATTTTATATATATATATATATATATATATATATATATATATATATATATATATATATATATATATATATATATATATATATTTTTTTTTTTTTCTACTTTTAGTTTTATATTATGTATATATATTTGTAGTATGTTAATTTGTTTCTATTTCGATTCTGTAGCAATGCATATTCATTGTGTGTAGGGTGTGTGTGTTGTGTTTAACATTCTATTTTTCGATTACTTTAAGCTGATGTAAAAAAATTGTAACACTACTGTAATAATAACAATTTGGTTAGCTATTGATTTATTTCATTGCATTGTGATCTCGAAGTTGAAAATTAATTTAACTTTCAAAAATTGTTTGGACGCATAGATTTTTGCTCAGCTTCTTATAGAGTGATTCTTACATGAATCTACTCTAAGTTAGCTTTTAGAGCTAAATTTGGTTTCCTCCGACTTCGTTTGGCTTTCGAGTCTCATGGCTTACTCTTGGGCCTTCATACAATGAGACCATCCTCTTGTGCATTTACACCCATTTATTTATGTTTTTTTATTGGACTCTATTTAATTATTTCATTATCTACTATTCCCATTTGACAAAATGTACCCCAATTCCCATACGTGTAATAACTTTATCGCTTCCTTTATTTTGTTTATATATGTCTTGCCATTGCGCCGATTAAACCATTTTTCAAAAATAAATTCTCGATTCAACATCGAGCCATTTTACACCCTTGTAAGTCGATTGCCTCGTGCGTCACCATCAACCTCATGGTCACCATACACAACATTCATAGCTTACTCCTGGGCTTTCTTACAGTGAGACCTATTCGATCAATTACTTCTAGTTGGTCGTTTAGAAGACTAGCCCACTTTGCTAGTGCACATGATTAAAATTCAATTCGTTTATGTTGTTTTGATTAATTGATGATGTCTATTCTTGGTGTCTCGCCTTGTGAGTTGATCGCGTGCTTTGATCCTCACTTTGTACATATGTTATTTGTTCATGCTCTAAACTTTGTTGTCTACTCATTGTATATTATCTCCATGATGCTTAGCCTGTCTGATATTTATTCGTGGCTCTTGAATTTTTCTTATTGCTCAAGCATAAACTCAAGGGAAGGGCTTATTATTGACACTCTTATCATTTACATTTTTATTTACATTTTGTATCTTCTTGTATATGCTTTTTGTAATCCTAGAACTTGCTATCCTTAAGAAGTCTCCCTTAGGATTACCATTTTCAACATATAGATAACTTATAGTTAAATTCTATTTTCCCACGAGAGAATCAGACATGATTCATCTATGTAGTCGAGATATAATTCTCCTACCCCATAACATAGTCAAGAAAGATGTAGAATCGTTCCTGCTTGAGAGAGGTATGTGGCATACTCGTCGATTATAAATCCGAGTTGGAGCCCTTCTCTCAAAGTGAAGCAAATACCATCTTCCATATGCTTGTGGTGGTTTAAGTTGAGTATTCTCCCTAAGATGACTACTTGTCTCTTCTCCTAAAATCAATCAACAAATTTCCCTCCTGGAACCTTGGCCATTGTCAAGAGTTCCTAAATCCCTTGAGGGGAACTATGAATGCTCTGATTTCATTCCCGTCAGAATATGTAGGCACAAGATGCAATTTCTTGGTGAGCATACTTAGAAATAAACCCCTAGGTCTCTTACCTTTAGCAAAATACGATAACACAAATACTAACAAGAGGTTCCTGTAGAGTACTACAAATGCTTAGGATTCTAATACCTTCCCTAAGTTTAACTAACCCCCTAACCTTAGATTCTCTAGCTTTACATGGCATTGCATACTCATGGGTTATTTCGATCTTTTACCCTTCCCTTGGACAAATTAAAGATTGGTGGCGAATAATGATTTGCGATTCAAGTTAATCAATAGCTTGGTATCCAATTCTCACCGCGACACTTACCCTTCGCCGAATCGGTACCACCTGAAAAATAATCAACAACATGGGGTGAAAAAATTATCCCAGTGGGTTCCCTATCTTATGGATTCTCTCGGCTTTACAAGGTTCTAACTAGTCACTAGCTCAAATCACAAAAGGGGAAAAGTATACTTGATTTCTCAATTTTTGCACTATATGGCAACATGTAGCTTGAGTTCAACAACTCAAACCATCATTAATCGGAAACTATACCAAGGTATTCTTCCCCATCCGATCCTACATCTAGGACTCTCGGCACGGGTTACAGATCCTTATATCTTACTTTGACATATGAATGGATTTGGATTCTAAGGGACTCCCCAAACTTAAGAATCATCGCTTCTTATGGGACTTCCAACTCATTTCAAGCCTTTTACCCATAGGCTCCATTCGCTTATGTGGACTCAAACCTATCAAAGTAATGGTGCTTACATCCCAAAAGAGCTCTACATAAGCATCACTCTTGGGACGACACAAAAAGGGTGTTATTTCTGATTATGTGATCGATAAGGATATTGTGATTGTATTCGATAATCACAAGGCGATCACATCACCTTAACATTCACAACAATACCACATGCTCCATATGATGCCTCACATCTCCACTAGATATCTACTTGTCAAAGACACACACCTAGGCATCATTTGCACAAGCAATGTCATCTAAGTCATCTATCATGTTCTAATTATCTTCTTAGTTCATTTCATTAGTTGACACTGTAAGAACACAGATTGTTTCTTAGTAATATCTCTATGTTTTGATGATAACACTTATGAATTTTGTATTCAAGAATTATATACTCTAAATTTGTTCTAGACTGTTTGCTACAGGTACTAAAGAAAATATTCTTAAAGAGCAAATTTGGATCTGAACAATGATATTATGAAAGGCTTCAAAAGTTCAAGAGCATCCTAAATGAAGATCTGAACGCTGCTCCCAGAAGAATCTGAGTGCTATCTACTAAAGATTATGAAGCAGAAGCCTCTAAAGAATAGAAGACTCTGAGAGTTCATAAGCTTAGTCATCAGAAGACTCTGAAGATACTGCGCTGCATAAGTATTGAGAATCTGATATAGAAGACTCTGCTCTGACAGAACTACACGCTCAAGCACACAAGCTGCACATACTCTGATTCAGCATAATCTGAAGAACATCCCAAGACTCTGCAGATCCAGAAGATCTCTACTCTAGAGATTCTGAAGATCCAGACTCTGATGTTGATAGCTGAATTTACTTAGTGGAGAAGATTTGAATATGTACGTTGGCATATCTCAACAGCTTTTTCCTCTTTTATGCTAGACACTAGAACACAGACAAAAAGGTTTTATCTGTGCATTCCTTTCTAAGGAAAGTTTCTGCAAAGTAAAAGATAAAAGGCTCCAGGCTTTTCAGCACAGCCTCCAATGAAAAGACAAAAGGCTCCAGGCTTTTCAGCACAGCCTTCAACATTGAGAAGACTTCATGGATCTAAGTGCCTATATAAAGAAGTCCACTCCATCTTCTTCTGTAACGAACAACTTGCAAAATTCACTCAAAGCAAATCTCTCAAAAGCTCTTATATTCTTTTTGCTGTAACATTGTTCTTAAAACTTAAGAGAAATATCACAGTTGTGATAATAGCTTTTTAGAAGCATTCTTACTCTTGTATTAGTTTTACATTGATTGTAAAAGGTTTCCTTAAGAGGATCCAGTTGGGATCATTAGCTCTTGAGAAGACTAAGAACAGTTGTTCTTAGGTGTTACTATTGTAATCTGTTTGATTAAATAGTGGATTAAGTCCTTGACTGAGAAAGGCAAATCACTCTTGAGAGGGTGGACTGGGGTAGTTGAGTTCAACGAACCAGGATAAAAATAACTGTGTTTGAATCTTGGATTATTTGTCATACTTATTCAACCCCCCCCTTCTAAGTAATTTTCTCACCTTCAGACACTAGGGGTTTCCTCACCATTCTTAATAAGCTTTAGTCATGTTATCCTACAATATGGTTAAACATGCATAATAACTATAATAATCAATATAAAGTAACTCATAACATGGTTAAACATATATATGAAGAAACCCAAACAATTACAAAAAAAAATGGCCAAAGTCCTGTCACCTAGCGAGCAGCTAGTGAGGTTGGCTCGCCTTCGGTTCACACAGTGAACCCCAGGGGAGAGGCAGACAAAACCAAAAATGTTACATAGTTACTTGGCGAGGAATAGTGAGGTAGCTCGCTTTCTGTTCACCAAACCTCGCCCGACGACCGTAGTAGAAAACAGGTCGCCCCGGGCTCGCTTAAGCTTGCTCGGAGGCCGCGTCGTTTTCTGCAGAATAACCTGCAGAACCAAGGCAGAAATAAGGGGTTTTCCTACCCAACCCCAGATAAGTTCCAACACAACCAAAAATTAATACACAATGGAAGAATCATAAGTTAAGAATTCAATTTCTACTCAAAACCTAACAACTCTAATTTCTACAATCTATGGTATCTAACTAGAACCCACCTTGCAATGACAATGAAGAAGTTGGATGATGAAAATGAGATGATGTTGATGAAGGATAATGAAAATCCAAGCTCTTCTTCTTTCCTTTAGGTTTTCTTCCTCTTCTTTTGATTTCCTTTCTTTCTCTCTATTTCCCTTTTTCTATATTTCTCTAATACTCCCACTATGTTGGAAAGAAAAGGAAAGAAAAATGATACATAGAATATCATTTAGAGCTAGTAAGACCAAAATTGCAAGTGTTGTAGAAAATGATAAGTTTAGTAGAAGAATAAATATTAAGTGGTACAATGATTAATAGTTGTTCTACTAGAGCAACTGACTTATTATCAATGTTATCAAAATGTCTCTATTATACCAATTAATAAAATTTCAGTGTTGAATAATATTAATTAAGCCAATTTAAGCTCACTAGTTACTCTAATTATCCCAACTGATAACTCTCAGAGCACATAGGAACTCAGTTGATCTCAACTGATATTATATAGAGCATTTTAGAAAATACGGGGTATTACATCCTCCCCCTTAAATAAAAATTCGTCCTCGAATTTGAAGATTACCTGAAAAAGGTGAGGGTAAGATTCCGCATCTCCGACTCAAGCTTCGAAGTAGCATCACCCGGATGTGATTCATCCCACTAAACCTTAACAAGAGGAATTTCCTTGTTTCTCAACACCTTAGTCTCCCTTCCTACAGTACAACTTGGTTGAGGTTCAAACTTTAGATCTGCTTCAATCTCCATTAAGTATGGAAGAATTGGCTGAAAAGGATCAGGAATGAACTTCCGGAGTTGAGACACGTGAAAAACATCATGCATCTTGGATAAGGAAGGCGGTAAGGCTAATCTGTAAGCTACTTCACCAATATTTTACATAATATGATATGGCTGATGTATCTCTGACTTAACTTTTGCAACTTAAACGATCCTTTCAATCTCAATCTTTGAGTAACTTTCAAAAATACATGATCACCTTCCTCAAATTCTAAAGGCCTCCTTCGGTTATCCGCGTAATTTTTCTGACGGTCTTGTGCCTTCTTCACCTTATCACGAATCATTCTTATCTTTTCCGTAGTTTCTTGAACAATTTCATGTCCTAAAATTCGTTCATCACCAACTTCTGTCCAACGCAAAGGTGTTCTACATTTCCTTCCATTCAAAGCTTCATAAGGAGCCATTCTGATACTTGTGTGGTAGCTATTATTGTATGGAAATTCGATCAATGGTAAAAGCTCTTTCCAATTTTCTCCACTTTCAAACACACAAGCTCTTAACATATCTTCCAACGCATGTATTGTTCTTTCGTCTATCCATTTTCCTTTTATTTCGTAAATTTATCTATTTACTCATAAAATCTAATTAATCATAAATCTTCACCTTCTATTATTTTTAATATTTTTATATAAATAAACTCTTAATTTTAATTATTATTAAAAATAACACAAATAATTTATAAATACAACAAAAAAATTGAATAGAAATTCTAAACAAAAACATAATAATAATAATAATAACAACACTAAAGTTTAAAAAAATCACTTAAACACACCAAAAAATATGATTATTAAAATAACAAAAAATGCGAATAAAAATTAGGGGTGTTACATATGTTGCAGTTGACACGACTTCACCCTATAACTTGTTTGGTAGATGTTTGCCCTTTAACATACTTCTTAACATATTCATGATGGTTATGTTCTTCTTTTCAGCAGTACCGTTTTGTTGAAGAGTGTATAACACCTCATGCATAATCCTTTCCCTTTTATATAATGCATCAAAGTCTCTTGACACATATTCTTCACCACTATCAGTTTTTAAGATCTTGATCTTGTGGCCACTTTGTCTTTCCATCATAGCTTTGAACTTTGTGAATACCTCAATCACATCACTTTTCTTCTTGATCAAGTAAGTCCATAGTGTTCTATTATAGCCATCTATGGATGTAACAAAGTATTGTTACCTCAAATCAAATCTACCTGAAGAGGACCACACACATCTGAGCATATGATCTCAAGGGTTGCTTTCGACTTACTTACTTCATCTTTGCTGAAGTTGTTCTTGTGTTGCTTTTTCTGAACATGTTCTTCACACACTTCATTTGGATTGTTAATTTCTGGTAAACTTGAAACCATATTTCTTCTCTTAAGATTTATGATGTCTTTGAAGTTAAGATGACCAAGTCTATAATGCCAGATCCATTCATCCCCGCTAGGTGTAATCGCCACACACTTGTAATCCATCACATCAAGTTAAATCTTGAAGCTTCTGTTTTAAGAGATATGTGCCTTCAAGATTAACTTGCCACTTTAGTCGAGAACTCTCATCATCTTATCTTCTATCAACACTTTGTAATTCTTATCAATCAGCTGCCCTATACTAGGCAAGTTTCTTTTCATGCCATGTATGTACAATACATTGGAAATCACTTATCTTTTGTCATCTTTCCTCATGATTAGAACATCACTAATACCTCCAGCAGCTAGGGTATTGTCGTTTGCAAACTTCACCTTGTTTTTGATAAGTTCCAAAATTTTGTGTTTTGAGTAGTAGTTTTGCGGCACTTATCAATTCATTTGTATTGAATTCTTTGAATAAAACCCCTTTTTGTTTGTAAAAGTGTATATTTAGTGTATACTAGTATTATAGTGTAAATATTATTGAGTTTAATTATTTTTATCTTATTTTTGTAAGTATTCAAGCATTGATACTTTGTTAGATAGAGCATTGAATAAGATTTCCGACGCTTTCGACCGGGTCTCAAACGGAGTTACGGTTCAAAAGTTATGAAGAAACAAGATGCTGAATTTTTCTGTAACTGTCAGCTCTTGCCCCGAGCTCGCCGGGCGAACCAGACGCGAACCAGAAATTCCAAAAGTAGTAGGAAACACCGCCTTTGCTCGTCGGGCGAACCATTACTTTCTCGGGCGAATTAGTCTGGGCAGAAACACATTTTTTTAGGTGATGTTTTGGGGTATTTGTTCTGAATTCATCAAACCTTCACTCTTGAGTATATTTAGCTTAGAAACAACACATGGAGTGTATATCTTGATGATTCGAAGTCGAATCCACTACAATCAAAGTTGACAAACCGTGAGATTTGTGTTCTTCTTCTCTTTTCTCTTTGTACCCTTTATTTGTTGGGGTTTTGTATGTAAGTTTATCTTGATTGTATGTATATTTATTGATATTTATATAAAACCTCTTTTAAAACTCTTTATCAATGGTTATCTTTGATTTTTTACTTAATGGGTTTGGATTGCTATAGACATATAGGGTTCGAACTCGATCTAAGATGAACGCATGTTAGATTCTAAACTCTAGAAATAGATTTGGGTCTAATATTCATGTGGGTGTCAGTTATTAATGCTCCATGTTGTTGAGTTGTATGAGACATCACCGATGAGACGATATGGTTGATCACTCGACTTTACGTTAGACATAATCTCTGCTGTGAGCGATACATGATGATATTGACGAGTGATTTAGCTTACGTGCATTTGAACCATATTTTTTTAGCACATGATGGGTAGAACGAAATACAAATCCTGACGAGTTTTCTCATTTCTTAAGAATTTATTTATTTTCTTGTTTTATGTTTTTTTTTCTTTTGCATTTTTATCTCAAACTCAATAATATTTAAATTGTCGAACGACAGTTCAATAACACTAATTTATGTGGAGACGATAATTTCCTGGATAAATACTTCTAAAAACTTTTGTTTCTTTTCGCTTTACCGCACCACCAAAAAATCTCCATTGTCAGGGATTGGTATTTTTATTGGATCGCATTGCGATAGTTTCTTTGTTTTGAGTTTTGTAGATATCGTATATATTGTCTATTTTCACTTGTTTATATTTATACTGTATATGTTTACCATATTTGTGAATTTTACATATTTTACATACTTGTGAATATAGCGTATATATGTGTTTCTCTTCACGTTTTCCAAAAGTGTGGTTAGATGTGTAGTTCCGCTTAGAGCCCGAAGAGATGAGAGTAAAGGCGGAAGTGAAAGCATTTGGCTCTTTCGAAGCAACATGCTGGTTTATAAATAATAGGTGTCGAGCTTACGATGTAAAACAAGCATGTTGTATTATTTTTAGTTTATTTATTGTTTTTATTGTATTAGTATAGATAGTGTGGTGAATCGCTTAAACAAGTTGAAATTGGACCAGTTCTTAAAATTCTCAAATCTTCACTTTTCAACTTGTTTAATTCAATTTTACCCGATCTTTTAGTATGTTTATAGCAGTTTATTTTAATTTGTTATTTTTGTGTTTGTCCAAGAGCTTGTTTTGAGTATCTTGAGGAAGTTTGAGGTGATTTTCCAAGTTGACCATTTCAACTTGCGGATGTATGGTAATGATATTGTTTTGAAGTTGGTACACGCCAGGTACTCGTTTATTGCTTTCTATAACATAAGATATTTAGGAAAATTTTTATTCATACAAATTTCATGCCATTCATTCTTTTACATTACTTGTTTTTTTTTATTGAATCACTTTAGTTCCATTTTTACCCCCAAATGTGAGGAAGCTTTCAATTGATCATATATGCTGGAGGCCACAATTCTTGTTTTAACTAGATTTCGTTATGCTTAATCTTTTGTTTGTGTTGATTTTATGAAAGCATGAAAATGGTCAAGGCATTTTGTTTGATTATTGAGCACAACTACCTAATCAAATAGTCAATTCACCTTGTGATTGTGTGAACTTTTGTTAACCCCTTTTGAGCCTTTTTGTCAATGCCCATGTTTTTTTGAACTTGATGCTTGTCTATGAGTATTAGTTCACCTTTTTGAATGGATGTTGGTTATTTGTTTTCTTGAACCCTCAACCATGTGTTGTTGTTTGAATTTTTTACCTTGCCTTAGAAAGTAGGGAGTATTCACACATTGACGTTGGTTGAATTCAAGTTAGGGAGAGCAATGTTTGTTCACTTATGTTATTGGTTGCTATGCGGTTGTTAAAAAGAAAAGAAAAAGAAAGAAAAAAGAGAAAAAGAGAAAAGTTTTGAAAAATAAAAATAAAAAGAGTATCAAATGATTGTGCTAATAAGTAAGGTGTGTTTGGTGTAACATTTGAAATGAAGAAGTTTGATTGAAATTTTGTGTTTGAACGTTTGTAAGTTGATCACTCCCTTAGGTTTAGGCAAGTTTTTGTTTTGATTAGCTTTAGGAATTACTCCTTGTTTGTTAACCAAGCCACATTACAACCTTAAAAAGCCCTTTTGATTCTTTCCTTTGTATTTTCAATGTGAATTTTTGGATGAATGCATAATCTAGTCTTTTGTTTGCAAGATTATTGGATGAGTGTCAAATCCTCACCTTTATGTGTTTTTCATCCCTTGATGCATTTTTGCTAGGTGTGATTTATGATTTAGCTTGTGTTGTTTTATATTGTTTGACATGAATTTTGTACTTATGATTTTTTTCGTTTTCATGTTGTCATTTTAGGATGGTGGTAGGTGTTTACTTTGCTTGTATGTTTTTTATTTGAACATTACATTTATTTTTTGTTTTAAGAAACTTGTTGATTCGTGGTTCTTAGATTATTGTCTTTTTTTTCTTTCAGTTGTTTGACTTTGTTTGAGGACAAACAATATTTTAAGTCGGGGAGAGTTTGATAAGTGTCAAAATGCCATGTTTTGAGTAGTAGTTTTGCGGAACTTATCAATTCATTTGTATTGAATTCTTTGAATAAAACCCCACTTTGTTTATAAAAGTGTATATTTAGTGTATACTAGTATATTAGTGTAAATGTCATTGAGTTTAATTTTTTTTATCTCATTTTTATAGGTATTCAAGCATTGATATTTCATCATTACTATATAGAGCATTGAATAACCTTTACGACGCTTCTGACCAGTCTCAAACGGAGTTACAGTTCAAAAGTTATAAAGAAAACAAGATGCTGAATTTTTCTGTTACTGTCAGCTCTCACCCCGAGTTCGCCGGACGAACTAGATGCGAGCCAGAAATTTTCAGAAGCAGTAGAAAATACCACCTTTTCTCTCCGTACGAATTGCTACTTCGCCGGGCAAATTAGTCTGGGCAGAAACACATTTAAAGGGGGTAAAAACACTTTCTTTTAGGTGATGTTTTGGCGTATTTCTTCCCAATTCATCAAACCTTCATTCTTGAGTAGATTTAGCTTGGAAACAACACATGGAGTGTATATCTTGACGATCCAGAGTCGAAACCACTTCAATCGGAGTTGACAAACTGTGAGATTTGTGTTCTTCCTCTCTCTTCTCTTTGTACCCTCTATTTGTTAGGGTTTTGTATGTAAGTTTATCTTGATTGTATGTATATTTATTGATCTTTGTATAAAATCTCTTTTACAACTCTTTCTCGATGGTTATCTTTGATTTTTTACTTAATGAGTTTGGATTGCTATAGACATATACGATTCGAACTCGATCTAAGATGAACACCTGTTAGATTCTAAACTCTAGACATAGATTTGGATCTAATATTCACGTAGGTATCAGTTCTTAATGCTTCGTATTATTGAGTTGCATGAGACATCACCGATGAGACGATATGGTTGATCTCTCGACTTTGCGTTAGACATAACTCTATTGTGAGCGATACGTGATGATATTGACGAGTTATTTAGGTTGCATGCATTTGATCCATATATTTTTTAGTACATGATGGGTATAACAAAATACAACTCCTGACGAGTTTTCTCATTTCTTAAGAATGTATTTATTTTCTTGTTTTATGTTTTTTTTTTCCTTTTCCATTTTTATCTCAAACTCAATAACATTTGAATTGTTGAATGACAATTCAATAACACTAATCTCTATGGACACAATAACTTCCTGGATAAATGCTTCCAAAAACTTTTGTTGCTTGTCGCTTTACCGCACTAGCAGTTTTTCATCGAGGGACTTACATTGACAAACCAATCATTCCTTTCATTCACGTGTTCTTCATCTTCCGTTTTGACCATCAGCAACACTACTTCTTCTTCGTGTCTTGCATCACTTTCTTGATTACTTCTTTTGTTCTCAGGACAATCAGTAAAATAGTGACAATGCTTATGACAATTAAAGCACTGAATATGACTCTTATCAGGTTTTCTTTCACCACCTATTTCTCTACTTGCAACGCCACTTCTGTGATTGCTTTGGTTTAAGGATCTTCTCTAGTTCGATGTACTTACTTCTTGTTGGTTACCTCTACCATTAGAATTGTTGTAGCCTCTTCTACCTTTTTTCCGTTCTATTTTCCTTTGTGTTTCTTTTCTTTTGTTGATTGCGCCTGCAAAGCTATATCACATTTAATCTTGCCTACAAATCTTTCATCCATTATTTGTTCATGAAGATTCAAGCATCCCTTGAAGCTCTTCTTTTTTCATGCTTGAAAAAACATCCGATTCTTCTATAGTTACAATCACATGATTGAACTTTGGAAGTAATGACCTCAAAATTTTTGCAACAGTCGATTTTGATGTCAATACTTCTCCATCCATTTTAATTTGATTCACCATTCTTGTTATCCTAGTGAAGAAATCAGCCACACTTTCACTTTCTTTCATCTGATGCAACTCATACGTTCTTTTGTGAGTTCGTAACCTTACTTCTTTCACCTTTTCAGCACCTCCATAAGATTTCTCCAGAACATTTCATGCTTCCTTTGATGAGTCTACATCACCAACTTTCTCATAGTTTTCTGGATCAACGCATTGATGGATTATAAAGAGAAATTTATAATCTTTATGTGAAGCCTTTTGTTCATCTGTGGCATTGTCGTCAATTGGTGTTGCTCCATTCTTCACAAGATTCCAAACATTTTGATAGCAGAAGACAATATTCACCCGCTAACACCAATTATCATAATTCTTACCATTCAAGATGGGAAGATTTCCCGGGAAATGCCTGTTTAGATGAAAATTCATTGTTTTTTGCTTTCCAAAATTCGCAGCCAGTGCTCTAGATACTAGATGTTGGAATTGATCTTGATAGAACAAGATTCAATCACTTTCTTAATTGATTCAAGAATCTCACTCTTCACTCAAGTGATTTAATCACACATTGGTTGTAATATGATTCCCTCGCCCAAAAATATGAAGAGACGAGATAATTTTAGAGAGAGAGAGAGAGAGAGAGAGAGAGAGAATTTAGGTTTATAGGTTTTAGAAGAAGAGAAGAAGAATGTATTGAATGATTCATATTGAATTGTATTACAAGTACAAGGACTCTTCCTATTTATAATGAGATTATTTGCTCATCAAGTAGTTCTCAAAATGATTCCCTTTAACTAACTGTATTCAACTCATTCGAATACACACAACTTTGACAACTACAAATTGTATTCGACCTTTAATCAAATACGTATAGATTCAACTATTATAAAATATATTTGACTATTACTCTATCGAATACATTTGAATTTGAATATGTCGAATTCTGCATTTTACACTCGCACACGCACGCAAAGTGGAAGTAACGTAACTCCCTCAATTTGAAAATTAGAATTAGACTATTAAATTAACACTAATAAGGTTTATTTACCATTAATGATAATGTAACAAAAACAATTTGTCATTGTTTTAAGGGGAAAAAACGTCCATGTATGAATAGTTGTGCAATGATTTAAAATAATACGTTGAAAAGAAATAGAAATAAACCACTTTTGTGAATCCATACCACCTTGGTTGCCCATAGATTGCTTGCTATATGGGAAAATTACAAATATCTTTCTATTAATTCCAATGATGTGATCAATGCGTAATTACTTATCGTTTCTAAGCTTAATTATCATCCCATGTAAATTAGACACGTTGTTAAACAATTAAGAAGAGCAACACTTGCCATAATGTCGCTTATCTTGTTCTCATAAGATTCCAAAATTCATACTCCCTACATCACAATTACTTGTTAACCTTTTTGTGGTTATAAAAATTGAATATTGCTAACAACATATTGAATGAACTATGAGGTATAGGGAGATATCACAAGATCTTGTATTCATTAGAATTAGTTCATTAGTTTTAACATGAATTATATCAAGTTATATATACAAGTATATGCAAATGTACTAGTTAGTTACATAAGTCGGGAGCTCCTATCTACTCTAACCACAATTTTAGATAACTACTTAAGGTAGATATTCTACTTTTTAGTATTCTCCTATACCCCTCTACAATCTCATGGGTGGAGAGGGGGAACAACTTTATACTTGAGTCGAAAATTTTGAAATAGGTTGGAGGACAAAGGCTTTATGAGAGCATCATCTATTTGTGTGGTCTAGATACATATTGAATTTTAAGTATGTTTGTTACAACCCTTTTACTAAAAACATTTATGTGATTCTAGGTGCTTGGTTCAAACCTAAAGGATTGAATTATGAGATAGCATGACAACACATAAGTTGTCGCAAAGAAGCGTTGGTGTGAGGTAGTTGACATGTAGCTCAATAAGAAGAGATTCAAGCCACAAAAGTTCGGAGGTAGTATGATTCAAAGCTCTATATTGTGTTTCAGTACTGGAGCATGGCACCAAGGATTGTTTATTTGATCTCCACAAGACAAGGTTGAGACCAACGTACATACATTTTGAATCGTTGTAGGCCATTAAGGTGAACTTGTGCAAAGGATTAGCTAGATAGAGGAGCAATCCATGATGAGTTTTACCAAGTATAAAAGAATGTGTTTGATTACACTCTAATGTGACTCCAAGGGTTTTTCCATGAATTGACTGGCTTTATTGACACAATAAGCTATGGCAGGTCTTGTTAAAGTCACATACTGAATAACACCGATTGTTGACCTATATAGGGAAGAATCAGTTAATGTGTTAGTTCCATGTTTGCTCAGCCTGAAATTGTTGAACATTGGTGTGCTTACTCCATTTGCATGAGTCATGTTGGCCTTGGACAATAAGTCTTTGATGTACTTGGTCTGTGTCAGCGACATAAGTCCATTGGGTTAATGATGCACCTCGATTCCAAGAAAATACATTGGTGTTCCATGTTTCTTCAACGCAAAGTTGATATGAAGCTTTGTGACCGTATCATGAATTAGTTTAGAAGATGTTCCAGTGAAAATATATCACCCACATAAACCAAATCATATTTGGTGATGTCTTGATGTTTATAGACAAAGAGTGAGTGATCACAGTTGTTGGAGGAAAACTCAAAATGATGTAAAGTTTGATGGAGTTTTTCATGCCATGCCCTTGGTTCCTATTTTAGGCCACAGATTGCCTTCTTTAATTTGCACACAAGGGTTGAGTTGGTGTTGATAAAACTAGGTGGTTATTGGATATGCACTTCTTCTTAAAGGTATTCATTTAGAAAAGTATTATTAATGCCAATTTGATGGGTTTCCTACCTGTATGTCAGAGTAAGTGACAGGATGATTCTAATGGTGGTAGGTTTGACTGCAACTGAAAAAGTTTTATGGAAGACAAATTCGTATTGTTGATGAAAGCCTTTTTCTACATGTTTAGCCTTGTATTTGTTGACGCTTCTATCTAGATTTTCCTTGACATTAAAAATTGACTTGCAACCAATTAATTTTATGTATGGTGGGAGAATAGTAGTGAGAGTCCATGTGTCATTCTTTATGAGAGAGTTATATTAAACTTGCATTTCTTTAAACCATTTACATTGAGACATGACCTGCTTTACGGCCGTGGGTTATGAGTGGACTAAAAATGCTTTTGTTTTAGAGTTTCTAGTATAGGCTCTTGTGAGCATGGGGTAATTATTCACAAATAAGTGGGGGATTTTTGAGGTTGCTTATGAAAGGATGGAGATAATGAATCTATGGAGTGAGACATGTACTAGTGATAGGTGTAACACACCCAAATATACCCCGAACGTTTAATTAAAAATCAAAGTCAACTCAAACATTTCATATTTAGGACGTCACATAATTCAAAACAATCAGCTGCTCATTTATTAAAATATGTAACACATGTGAATATTTGCAATTTATTTCTAATTACCAACACAAATCAACATGTCTTAATTTCAAAACTATATTGAAATAGCATAAGCATCAACATAAACAGTTATTCAAAGCATAATTATTCTTCGAAATAACATAAACAACAATTATTCTAGAGATATCCAAAAATCTCCATCAAACTCGACATAACACAACGTTCTCTGACCCCGGTGTTACACATCATAACATACACCAACACTAAAGGGAAAATAGAAGACTTCATCTCCTACTTACTTCAACTCATCTACTGCGATTCATGTAAAGGAAACATGTAAACAGGAGGGGTGAGATATCATAAATAGATAAAGGAAAACATGATAATAAAGCAAACATTAGATTTATCATGCACAAACATCCATTCCACAACATACAACCATACAACAGTAGTTACAACCGACATGACAATAAATCCAACACAACAACAACAACAAACACAGCAATAATGTAATGCATTAAGACTCACAACTCGACTCAATGCATGTGGTACCATCAGTTCCTATTTCAAAACATGATCCCTATTTCAAGATCACAATTTTTGTCGGAATTTCCATAATGTCGCTCACACCCCACATGGGCACATGACTTTCGTGATCGCTCACACCCCATATGGGCACACGATCACCTTAACAACAACAACAACGATACAATTATGTAATTCAAATCCAGATAAGAGCTCACACCCCACATGGGCACACGACTTATCTCACAACTCATGTAACCATGAAATGTATGACAACAACAACAATCAACGACCATCTAAACAATGCAACATGCCACTACAAACCAACAACAATAACATGCTATACAATCTAGCAATAACGACATACAACAAGGCAAACATCTACAAGGCATTTAAAATCATATCACACCACAAAAAAATGATAATAATGTGTTCAACATCAACAAATAGAAAAATCATTCAACTTCTGCTACTGAAACTATTTTTATATTAAAGTTCGTCACGCTAGCTTTCTAACGCTTCAAACAGCATTCAAATCGGACTTCCGGAATAAACGTTATGAAATTTAGAAGGTTTTTCAAAAAATGCCAGTGGCGTAATCGATTACCACAATTCTCATAATCGATTACGCCTTCGAAAAAGCAAAAAAAATGCAGTTTTTAGGTGGCATAATTTATTACCACAAACACCATAATCGGTTACGCCTTCAAAAAAGCCAAAAATATAATTTTTTAGGTCGTGTAACTGATTACGCCTGTTGCGGAGAGAATCGGATGTCAAGCTATTGAATAAACTTGAATCATAAATCTATGAAGTTCACCATCGAACTTTGATTTATCCAAAGGAAAGGGAAAAGATCGGGAAAAAAAACCTAATTGCGCAATGTAACAACAATGCTAAGAGATCTAAGGTTCGGGGGTTGGTTATAGTAAGGGAAGCTACTAGCATCCTAAGTATCTGCAGTACTTTACAGGAACCTCTTATTTGTATTTGTGTTATATTTATGTTTTCTATTGTCAATGGGAAAGACCTAAGGTTATTACTAAGTATGCTCGCCAAGACATCGCATCTCGTGTCAACGTATTCTAACAAGGATGGAATCAGAGCATTCACAGTTTACCTAACTACGAGTGAGAAACATTTGATGGTGATCAAGGTTTCAAAGAGGGAGGTAAGTATCCCTAGTAATGACACTTACATAGAGTTAGGAAACTCTAATTCTAAGGCTAGGATAAAAAGGGAAGGAAGTGTTCATAACAATGATACTCACATAGAGTTAGGAAACTTTAATCCTAAGGCTAGGATAAAAGGGAAGGCTAGAGACTATATCGAGGTCTCAAAGGGGAAGTAAGTGTCTATAGCAATGACACTTACATAGAGTTAGGCAGCTCTAATACTAAGGCTAGGATGGGAAAACTAGAGACTCTAACAAGGTCTTAAAGGGAAGTAAGTGTCCATAGAAATTACACTTACATAGAGTTAAGAAACTCTGATCCAAAGGCTAGGGTAAAAGTTAGAGACTCTAACAAGTTCTCAAGGGAATGGTAGGCAAGGCTAAACTAATTTATGATTATAAAGTCAACAGAGAAGATCCTTCCCTTTGGATTTCTATTAAGAATATATTTTGGATGGAAAAATAAAGGAAAATCTATGAGAGACTGAATCCTAAATGTTATCATACAATGATGGTCATAAATCTATCCTACTTCAAGCTTAATCGAAAATTAAGTCGAACTAAGAGATCCTAAGGGGAACAAGCTATTGGAGTCAAGAACAAAACAGTTAAGCACCTCCATTAATCAAGCAAGGCCAAGCACCAAGAATAAACATCAGGCACATGTATCAAGATCGTGGCAAAAATCACCAACAAGGAAAGCCTCAAGAATTAAACAACTAAAAGTCAAGAATTAAACATAAAACAACAAAAATTATACTAAGATTCAAGGTCAAGGCTAAGCACACATAAAACTAAAATGGGGGAGAATTATTAACCAAATTAAATATGAATATTTAATAGGATCATTAATGGTTTAATTAATCGATATTAAATATAAATATTTAAAATAATTACAAAAAAATTAGGTTTTTTTTAGTATAAACCTTATACTATATTTACATTAAGAAAACTTAGACTTCTAAATAAAATAAATTTTACTAAACATTTTGACATTTTTCTAACATTAAACAAGTAAATAATCCAAAACTTAAGTCAAGATTTAAATAAATGAAATAAAAATTTTAAATTTAATAAAAAAAATGAATAAAAAAAAAGTATGCTAGTTAGAAATTAAAATAAAAAAACTAATGTAATATACATAAAATAAAATAAAAAGAACCTAAGACTAAAGAAAAACAAACAGCCACATGGGCTAGGAAGGAAACGAGCCACAGACTGAAATAAGACCAAGGACCTGGACTGGGTCGAATTCTGGACGGGTTGGTGTTAGATCCCAATTATAGTATATATTTGATTTGTTTTTAGTAGTCTTTTTTAATCGTTTTCATCTAATAGTATTTGATTTAGTAGTCGAATTTGTTTAGTTTCATTTTGTTATGATCCAAGTGAGTGGAGTTTGTAATGTTGCTGTTAGTGTGCAGGATTGACACTAATAAGAGCACCTTGGGAGACAAGACAAAGCAGTCTGAAGAAGTTGCAAACCAAAGCATTCGCCTGGCGAAGCTCAGCGAATGCCAGCGAATGTTCGACAGGCAAGGGCTGGCGAGCTAGAGCGAGTAATTCAGAATTAACTCCCAGACTTAAAAGATAGGAAGTTCGCCAGGCGAATGTTCGCGTGAAGCTTCGCTACCGTTCGCCTGGCGAAGGTGCTGGCGAAGAAGTGGTAGCTTTCCTCATGCAAATTCCAGTAGCAAAACCACCCAAAGTTCGCCTGGCGAGTGAGGCCAACAAATGTTCGCCTGGCGAGTGAATTGTTCGCCTGGCGAATGCACGATACCTCAGAGGGCGGTTTGCTAGCCAAAGGCAATTTGAAGTGCCAAGTTATTTTTGGTTCGCCTGGTGAAGGTCATGGTTCGCCTGGCGAATGTGCGCAGACAACACTTCCTTTTTACTTTATTGGTTGCTTTATATAGCCCATACCATGTACTTGGAAGGGGGGAATCTTGTAACATAAGAATAGAGCTCTAGAAGCCTAAAAACATTAGTTCTTCTTCATTTTGCGATTTTTGTGTGCAATCAAAGAGAAGTGGAATCACATCCTTCATCGATTCTTCGAAGTGGATGTTCTTCATCTTCTCCATTTCCTTTTTTTTCAAGCTACCATGAGAATGAGTGGCTAAGTTCTTCTTGTTGTCAAGGTTAGATGTAGGTGATCATCAACCTTTGTATGTAAATGTATTGATCTTCATTTGTATTGTAAACTCTTGGATGATGAATGAATGATGAAAACTTTGCTTTATTGAAAACTCTTTGTGTTGGTTTATGATTGAGAGATATTTTCCAACTCTTAACCTAGGTTTTCATCCATCTTTGTTTTTAAGCTAGAGATAGTTAAGAATGAAGATGTTCACTTAAAATGTTAAACTTTAATGATATCAGTTTGATAGATTGTGTGAGAGATCAACAATGGATCAAAACGGTAAAACCTACAATGTGAGTTAGAAATAATCACATTGAGAGGATGTTGTGAATGAGTTTATCATCTAGATGGAGTTTATAAATCTTGTTGATTAAGCATATGCATGCAAAGTGATCATTGAAACCTAACTTTGGCAATCTTTCTTTAAATCGTCAAACCCTAATTTTTGCCGTTGTTTATAACTTTTTATGCAAGATACCATTTTTAAAACCAAACCCTTTGTTACTATAAAACCACGAATTTAACAATTGTTGTACGGCGACAAAATCTTATATTCCCTGTGGAGACGATAACAAAAACCCGACACTTTACCCTTGTACCAACAAAATGGCGCCGTTTCCGGGGAATATAAATTGATATTGCAAGCATAACAATAGTTGCTGAATTTTTAGTTTTGAATCTTTGACTTGTGCCTGTTAATTTGTGTGTTTAGTGTGCAGCTTTTGCTTCTGTTTATGCGAGGACAGATTCCCAAGGACCAACTCCTTTTTGATCCAGAAATAGAAAAGACCGCGAGAAGATTGAACAGCAAAACAAGACAGAGGAGGCAACTTGCTAAACAAAGACAAGAACAAGGACAAAGTTCTTCTACTACACCACCACCACCACCACATTTTACACCAATTATGGCAGAACCACCACCTCGACCACCAGTTTCTACTCCATGCACGAACAATCTAAGACATACAGCTCAGTTTGCACGGAATCTTCAGAATGGAAGACAAGCTGAGATGAAAACGGGAATCCTAGCTCTAGTCTATCAAAATCCTTTCACATGATTAGACCATGAGGATCTGTTCACTCATCTTACAAAATTCTATGAGATTGCGGGTGCAACGGGAGCTACAGAAGCTGACGAAGAGTCATTGTTTAGGAGACTATTCCCTCATTTCTTAATTGGGAAAGTGAAGGAGTGGTATCTTGATCAATCGACAACTATCATGACGGATTGGAATCTTTTAGAAGAGAAGTTTCTTGAACAGTTCTTTCCACATAACCGGTTCATGGAGGCTAAAACTGCGATTGCGGTATTTTCTCAAGGAGCCAGTGAATCACTCAATGAAGCTTGGGAGCATTAAAAATCTATGTTAAGAAAGTGCAAAGGACACGGTTTCGATGAGCTCACTCAAGTTCATATTTTCCGCAATGGACTCCTTTCGGTTCACAAGACCTTATTGGATGCTACGGCGGGAGGATCTTTGATGTCAAAAAGTGCCGACGATGCAATTGCAATTATTGATAAGATGGCGCTTAATGATCACCAAGGGAACCATAACCGAGGGGTAACTCAAAGGAAGCCGGGTGTGCTCGAGTTAGGGACGAATGATGCAATTCTCGCCCAAAACAAGCTTATCTCACAACAAGTGGAACTATTAACTCAAAAAAATCAAATATTTAAAAGAACCATCAAAAGTTAAACAGATTGCTTGTTGCGAGCTTTGTAAGGGAGAACATGACACTGGATTTTGTCTGCCTCCCGGATTTGAAGAAGTTAATTACATGGCTAATCAGAGAGATTACCAACAGAGGCAACATCCACAACAACCATATCAACATCCTCATCAACAACAACAACAACACAACTATCAAGGAAACCAAGGGTACCAACCTAGAGGTAACTACCATAATAACCAAAGTTATGGGGGTGGTAACTCTAGCCGTCAAAATCCGTATATACCTCAACAACCGTCGGTTGCAACTTCTAAGCTAGAAGATACATTGACGCAATTCATGCAAATGTCTATGGCGAATCAAAAAAGCAATGACGCGGCGATAAAAAATCTTGAGACTCAAGTTGGTCAACTTGCTAAGCAATTAGCGGAACAACAAGTTGGACCATCTTTCTCGGCAAACACGCAAACAAATCCGAAGGAACATTGTAAGGCGATTAAGACGAGAAGTGGGAAAGAGTTGGTTGACGAGAGTGAAAAAAGAGAGGTAGAGAAAAAAAATTGATGACAAACTTGATGGTGAAGTTGGTGAATGAGTGAGGAGGAAGTAGAAAATAATGAAAAATATGGTGAAGATGAAAAAGAAAAAGTGGTTGAAAGTGAAAACAAAACAAATGGTGTAGTTGAAAATAATGAAAGTGAAAAAGTGAAGGTGGATGAAGTGAAGAAGAAAAGAGAAAGAAACCCTAGAGCATCTAGAGGGAAGGAGGTAGTGAGCACTACTCCGGTTCAAAATTTACCGTATCCACATGCTCCATCTAGGAGAGAAAATGAACGGCATTACGCCTGGTTCAGGGATATTTTTAAACAATTGCAAATCAATATTCCGTTCGCCAAAGCTTTGGAACATATGCCAAAGTATGTCAAATTCATGAAGGACATACTTACAAAGAAGCGGAGGTATACGGAACCGGAAACAATAGTGCTTGATGTGAGTTGTAGTGCTATCATCCAATGTACACTACCGAGAAAAGAATTTGATCCGGGGAGAGTTACATTGCCAGTTACCATTGGTGACGTTTATGTTGGAAAGGGGTTAATCGATTTGGGGTCAAGCATCAATCTTATCCCTTTGTCTATTGTGAAAAAGCTTGGCAACATTGAGATTAAAGCCATCCGAATGACGTTACAATTAGCCGATAGGTCCACTACTCATCCTCATGGAGTAGCTCAAGACGTGTTGGTAAAAGTGGACAAGTTTTTCTTCCCGGTGGATTTTATTGTTATTGATATGGAGGAGGACGATGATGCGCCTCTAATTCTCGGAAGACCTTTCATGAAAACCGCTCGGATGATGATTGATGTAGACGACGGTTTGATGAAGGTGAGAGTACAAAATGAAGAGGTCACTTTTGACCTTTTTGAAGCAATGAAGCACTCAAATGACAAGCGTGATAGTTTCCGGGTTGATGTAGGTGAAGAAGCCACATTTGAAGTTGCAAAACATGTTCATGACATAACTCCCATGGAGCTAGCCCTTAATGACTCCTTCGAAGTTTTCACTCTTGAAGAAGAAGAAGCTCTTCATGAATGTTTAAGAGAACTCGATAGTCTTAATGAGTTGCAACCATGGGAAGTAGAGGAAGAAGTCTTGAAAAAGGAAGTCACGGATGAAGAGCCAATAATTGAATTGAAGGAGTTACCAAACAATTTGAAGTATGCATTTCTAGATGAAACCAAAGAAAAGCCGGTTATCATTAGCAACCTTTTGACAAACAATGAAGAATCCCTTTTAATTGATGTGTTAAAAAAGAATGAAGAAGCGATGGGGTGGACTCTTTCCAATCTAAAAGGAATTAGTCCTTCTTATTGTATGCACAAAATTTTAATGGAGGAGGATTTCAAGCCGGTGGCTCAACCACAACGCTGCTTAAATCCTACAATGAAAGAGGTTGTTAGGAAAGAAGTTGTAAAGCTTTTGGAGACGGGAATGATCTACCCTATCTCGGATAACCCTTGGGTGAGTCCGGTGCATGTGGTTCCTAAGAAGGGGGGCATTACCGTTATTCGCAATGAGCAAGATGAGTTGATCCCTACAAAGGTAGTAACGGGGTGGAGGATATGCATAGACTATAGGCGGTTAAATACCGCAACTCGGAAAGACCACTTCCCACTTCCGTTCATGGACTAAATGCTAGAGAGACTCTCGGGACAAGAATTCTATTGTTTTCTAGATGGCTATTCCGGGTACAACCAAATTGCGGTTGACCCGGCTGATCACGAGAAGACGACTTTCACATGTTCCTTTGGAATCTTCACATACCGCAAAATGCCCTTTGGTTTATGTAATGCGCCGATAACTTTCCAAAGATGCATGCAAGCCATTTTTGCCAATCTTATAGAGAAGACAATGGAGGTTTTTATGAATGATTTTTCGGTGTTTGGGGGATCCTTTGGTTTATGTTTGGAGAATTTGAAAACTATGCTTGAAAGATGTGTGATAACTAATTTGGTGCTAAATTGGGAGAAGTGCCACTTTATGGTAACGGAGGGGATTGTTCTTGGCCACAAAGTCTCGTCAAAAGGACTCGAAGTGGATCGTGCTAAAGTAGATGTGATAGAGAAGTTGCCTCCTCCTGCTAACTTAAAGGGAATACGAAGCTTTCTTGGGCATGCCGGTTTCTACCGGAGATTCATCAAAGACTTCTCAAAGGTGGCTAGACCTTTGAGTAATTTGCTTTCCAAAGACTAGGTATTTCTCCTAACCGATGAATGTTTAAAAGCTTTTGAGATTCTGAAACAAAAATTGGTCACCGCTCCAATCATAGTTGCTCCGGATTGGAATTCAAGTTTTGAGCTAATGTGTGATGCTAGTGACTATGCTATTGGAGCGGTGTTGGGCCAACGAAAAGACAAAAATTTTCATGCTATACACTATGCAAGCAAGGTTCTTAATGAGGCGCAAATTAATTATGCCACAACAGAAAAAGAATTGCTTGCAATAGTGTATGCTCTTGAGAAATTTTGGTCATATCTCATTGGCTCAAAAGTTATTGTTTACACTGACCATGGGGCGATAAAATATCTGCTGACCAAACCGGATTCTAAGCAAAGGCTTATCCGGTGGATCCTTTTGTTGCAAGAATTTGATGTAGAAATTAAAGACAAAAAAGGGTCGGAAAATATGGTGGCAGATCATTTGTCTCGCCTTGTCAATGATGAGGTGACTACCTTAGAAAAGGAAATCCGAGAAGAGTTTCCTGATGAAAAACTCTTCAAAGTTCAAGTGAGGCCGTGGTTTGCGGATTTTGCAAACCACAAGGAGAGTGGTTTTGTGCCGCTCGACCTAACTCCTAATTAAAAGAGGAAATTCCTCTCGGATGCCAAGTACTATGTGTGGCATGACCCTTATCTATTTAAGCTGGGAGGTGATAATTTATTAAGAAGGTGTGTTACGGGTGATGAGGCCCAAAGTATTCTATGACACTGTCACAACTCGCCTTATGGCGGTCATTTTAATGGGGCTAGAACAGCAAATAAAGTCCTTCAATCGGGATTTTATTGGCCTTCTATTTTTAAAGACGCAAATGCCCATGCGCAAAACTATGATAGTTGTCAAAGGAGTGGTGGGATAGGAAAGAGAGACGAAATTCCTCTTCAAAATATCCAAGAGGTAGAATTGTTTGATTGTTGGGGTATCGACTTTGTCGGACCATTCCCACCCTCTTTCGGAAACGAATACTTGTTGGTGGCAGTTGACTATGTGTCTAAGTGGGTTGAGGCGATTGCTTCACCAAGAGCGGATTCCAAAACGGTCATAAGCTTTTTAAAAAGAAATATTTTTTTCCCGTTTTGGAACCCCTCGGGTGTTGATAAGTGACGGAGGGTCACATTTTTGCAATGCACCGTTAGAAAAAGTTCTGCAACATTACAGTGTAACGCATAAAGTGACGACTCCGTATCACCCGCAGGCAAATGGTCAAGTTGAGGTGTCGAATAGAGAGATTAAAAGAATTTTGGAAAAAACCGTGTCGAACTCAAGGAAGGATTGGTCGCAAAAGTTGGATGAAGCTCTATGGGCGTATCCCACGGCCTATAAAGCTCCAATTGGGCTAACTCCATTCCAATTGGTTTTTGGTAAAACTTTCCATTTACCGGTTGAAATGGAGCACAAGGCCTTATGGGCCTTAAAATTTTTAAATTTTGATCAAGAGTTGGCCGGTGGTAAGAGGAAGGTGCAACTTCTTGAGTTGGAAGAGATACGCAATGCCGCATACCACTCAAGTTGGTTGTACAAGGAGAAAGTAAAGGAGTACCATGACAAGAAGATCCGTAAGAAGGAATTTGCGCCGGGGCAGCTTGTGCTATTGTTCAATTCCAGGTTAAGATTGTTTCTGGGCAAATTGAAGTCAAAGTGGTCTGGACCATTCCGCGTCAAAGAGGTAAAAACTTTTGGGGCAGTGGTCATTGAGGATTTGGAGCAAAAAGATAGCTGGACGGTCAATGGTCAGTGGTTAAAGATTTATCTCGACAGTCATGTGGACCAAGCAAGTTGTGCTTTTGTTCTTGATGTTCCAGTTTGAGCATCATGGACCGTCGAGCTTATCCGACGTTAAACAAGTGCTTGTTGAGAGGCACCTCAACATTGTAAGTATTTACATGTTTTTGTTCATTTTATGTATTTTTGAGAATGTTTGGCTGTGGATTTGTGAAGTGGAGCAATGCAGCAGATCCTAAATATACTGTCATGTTCGCTAACATTCGCCTGGCGAATGGCAGCGAGCATTCGCCTGGCGAGCCTCACTGAAGCTTCGCTGGCTTTCGCTTGGTGAGTGAGCGACATCAGTTAAAAAAAGAGGCCTTTGGGATGGGCCACCTGGGCCCATTAACCGTTATATTTTCAATTCTGAAAACCCTAACCTCCCTTTGCCTCATTTCATTGCCTCACTCTCACATTCACTCCCAATTTTCTCTATTGTTTGGCTTGTGCAAATTCCTCAATTTCAATCCTAAGGTATGTTCTCTTGTTTATTCTTCTTTCAGTTTGTGCATTGTTATTGTTGTGTTCTTCTACTTCTGTGCTTTTATGTCAGTATAATTATGTTGTGGGATCCTTGAATGTGCTTCTGAAATTGTGTTAGGTTAAGAAACCCCTCTCTGTGAAAATTAGTGCACGAATGTTTGAATTGCTTATGTTAATGAGAATGGGGAATAGAACACCTTTGGTTTGCATCTAACACAATTGCGGAAGTGTTTTTTGTATGCATTTTCGCACCTTCGCTGGCATTCGCCTGGCGAGTGGTAGCGAGAGTTCGCCAGGATTCGCCTGGCGAACCAAGGCGAATGTAGCATATTTTTCTTTTCTTACTGTTTTGTGCTGTTAGTTCCTTTTAATTTGTTTTGTGTTGTTTGTTATGTTTGTGTAATTTTGTGTATGCAGAATGGGTCCAAGAATGATCAACCCTCACAAGAGGAAGGCCACTACCTCTTGTACCGTACCAATCCGTTTTGACCAGGATCGCTTCCGAGGCGCTACTCACCATGCTCGCTATGAAGCCCTCGAGAAAAGGAACATTGTGTCGGAGAAGAGGTTCCAACTGAGTGACACAGGGGACTACCGCACTATTGACGCTCTGTTTGTGGAAAAGAAGTGGGAGCGTCTGATGACCCCGCTTGATGGCTACAACGCTGAAATAGTGCGGGAATTTTATGCTAACGCCCTCCCTGATGACGGCGAAGTGTTCAGTTGGACCTCGATGGTTCGGGGTGTTATGGTAAGGTTTGATCGGAGGTCCATTAATCATGTTTTGGGTAACCTACTCTCTTTGACAGGTAGCAAGATTGACGACTATCACCGTGATCTGAATAAGCATCACGATATGGATGCTATGACCAGAGATTTATGTTTGGATGGGCGCAGTGTAATGCGTAACTCTTCGGGGGTAGCCATTCGGTACCTCCGCATTGACATGAAACCCTTGGTACAACTGATTCTGTTATTTGTGTTGACTAATATTGTGCTGAGGTCCCACCACAGCTCAGTACCCTTACCTATTGCACATTTGATCCACTCTATCCTACAAAATGTTCAGATAGACATTGCCCGCATCATCGCAGATGAGATGCGTGCGGTTGTACTCAGTGGGCGTGGCGGGTTGGCGGCTCACAAAAATGCCCCGCTGACCTTTCCATGCCTTATTATGTCACTCTGTGCTAATGCTGGGGTGGATATTCCTCAGAGACGACAGGTCACTATCCCGGCTGCGATCGATGACAGGTATGTGGAGAAATTCTGTAGAGCAAAACCTGCAATTGGTGAGACTTCTGGTGCAGGTAATGCTGCCGGGGGACATAGTCATGATTCTTCTGGATCTGGTCAGGCTCCTCCTGTGTACGATCCCTTTCAGCAAGAGATTTGTGCTTATAATTGGGATTGGATGGCTGCTCAGCAGCGTGCCACTTGTGATCTCCATGACTCGATGCAACTGTTGCAGCTGCAAATTCGTGATCCTGCTGGGAGCCACCCGATGATGACAAGGGAGCAATTCCTTGAACATGCTGCATGGCCTGTGCACAGGCCCAGTTTTGGTAGGGGAGGATGCTGATGAGGATGATGTTGACGCTGATGAAGATGATGACGGTGAAGAGGACGAGGATGATGATGATGATGACATGTCTGAGGAGGAGTGATTTCTTGTGTGTTTTGTTGTTCACTTTGTGCTACAAAGTGAAGTTTTCTTTTATCTTGTAGTTTCATTTGGTTATTTTGTTATGTACTTTGGATTAATTTGAAGTTTTGTACTTGTACCTTCCATGGTACTTTTGACATTATTGGTGTTAGGCACCATTTTATGATTCAACATTTTTATTTATTTGTTTGAGTTTTTAATTATTTATTTTTGGTTTATAGTTTTGTTTTAGTAAGTTTTATGTGAAGTTCTATTCAAGGGTGGTTGTAAATATGTTAACACCCTATTGTCAATGTTTAGTTTTTTGTTGTAGTGTGCAAGAATTCTTTCAAGTGGGACGGCGATGATATTATCGTTATCACAAATTTGTTGACAAGGTACTTAGTTACCTTGTTCTAGAATTTAAAATGTTGTAGAACTTGTTATGCTAGGAACAATTTTTGTACCTTTGGTTCTTCTGCAACTCTTTTGATTGATATGTCATTTAGGTCCTATACCACAAATGTAAGAATCCTCCTTTTATATGTACATATGTTATGGATGGATGATGAATTTTGTGTATGCGTGTAATTTATGCTTTATCTTTTGTTTTTTATAATTTTGTGGAAACTCTAGAGAGGATCAAGGCACTTGTTTCTTTTGAGCACAACCAGTTCCAAGTACAAATATACCCGTGAGCAGAGAGTATTCGTAAACCTTTTTTAGCCTAAACAGTTGAATCCTTGCTTGAAATAAAGCGAGAGTTCAAAAATCTTGTTCTTAAAACCTTGGAATTTTTGATTAATTGTTCTTTTACCGTAAAAAGTAAGAGCATTCACTTAGGGGACGAGAAAAGACAAGTTGGGGAGAACGAAAATGTAAGGTGGTAATTTGTCACAACTCTTGAAAAGCTAAGCAAGCATTGAAAAGAAAAGATGAAAAAGAGAAACACTCGTTTTGTGAATACGGTGTAGAAAATAATATGAAAATGAATGCTTGCTTGGTAGAAAAATATTGAAAAACAAAGTGAGTTGTGAAACATGAGTTGTGAAGGGTTCAAATGAGGAACTTGTAAAACAAAGTCGAAGATGTGTAAATAGTGTACAATGAATGTCTCTTTTGCATCAGAAATGTCGTTTCAATGGCTTTAGATATATCCCTTGTTTGTTAACCCGACCAAGCTACAACCATTTAAGTCCTATGTGATCTTGAGCTTCCATAATTTTGTTGTGAGCATTTAGATATTGTATGAATTGTATAGTATTGCATTGTTCATCATTTGAGTGAATTTTTGTCCCACGCTTGCATGCGTGTTTTTGCTTCAATCCTTTTTCGAAGTGGAGTGTTAGAATGACATGTCATGAGATTTAGTTGTTGCTTGAAGCATTGTTTAATTTGTTCTTAGAATTTAGTTCTTGAACATTATCTATTGTGGATTTGTGTAATTTTTTGCCTTGTTGCACATGTTGTGTATTTGAGCCGAATATTTTCACTTGGATTGAATTGGTCTTGAGCAAATCCTCCTTTTTGTTTTGAGAGGCATACTTTGCTTGAGGACATGCAAATAAGTAGTTGGGGAGAGTTGTTAGATCTCAATTATAGTATATATTTGATTTGTTTTTAGTAGTCTTTTTAATCGTTTTCATCTAATAGTATTTGATTTAGTAGTCGAATTTGTTTAGTTTCATTTTGTTATGATCCAAGTGAGTGGTGTTTGTAATGTTGATGTTAGTGTGCAGGATTGACACTAATAAGAGCACCTTGGGAGACAAGACAAAGTAGTCTGAAGAAGTTGCAAACCAAAGCATTCGCCTGGCGAAGCTCAGCGAATGCTAGCGAATGTTTGCCAGGCAAGGGCTGGCGAGCCAGAGCGAGTAATTCAGAATTAACTCCCAGACTTAAAAGATAGGAAGTTCATCAGGCGAATGTTCGCGCGAAGCTTCGCTACCGTTCTCCTGGCGAAGGTGCTGGCGAAGAAGTGGTAGCTTTCCTCATGCAAATTCCAGTAGCAAAACCACCCAAAGTTCGCCTGGCGAGTGAGGCCAGCGAATTTTCGCCTGGCGAGTGAATTGTTCGCCTGGCGAATGCACGACACCTCAGAGGGCGATTTGCTAGCCAGAGGCAATTTGAAGTGCCAAGTTATTTTTGGTTCGCCTGGCGAAGGTCATGGTTCGCCTGGCGAATGTGCGCAGACAACACTTCCTTTTTACTTTATTGGTTGCTTTATATAGCCCATACCATGTACTTGGAAGGGGGGAATCTTGTAACATAAGAATAGAGCTCTAGAAGCCTAAAAACATTAGTTCTTCTTCATTTTGCGATTTTTGTGCAATCAAAGAGAAGTGGAATCACATCCTTCATCGATTCTTCGAAGTGGATGTTCTTCATCTTCTCCATTTCCTTTTTGTTCAAGCTACCATGAGAATGAGTGGCTAAGTTCTTCTTGTTGTCAAGGTTAGATGTAGGTGATCATCAACCTTTGTATGTAAATGTATTGATCTTCATTTGTATTGTAAATTCTTGGATGATGAATGAATGATGAAAACTTTGCTTTATTGAAAACTCTTTGTGTTGGTTTATGATTGAGAGATATTTTCCAACTCTTAACCTAGGTTTTCATCCATCTTTGTTTTTAAGCTAGAGATAGTTAAGAATGAAGATGTTCACTTAAAATGTTAAACTTTAATGATATCAGTTTGATAGATTGTGTGAGAGATCAACAATGGATCAAAACGGTAAAACCCACAATGTGAGTTAGAAATAATCACATTGAGAGGATGTTGTGAATGAGTTTATCATCTAGATGGAGTTTATAAATCTTGTTGATTAAGCATATGCATGCAAAGTGATCATTGAAACCTAACTTTGGCAATCTTTCTTTAAATCGTCAAACCCTAATTTTTACCGTTGTTTATAACTTTTTATGCAAGATACCGTTTTTAAAACCAAACCCTTTGTTACTATAAAACCACGAATTTAACAACTGTTGTACGGCGGAAAAATCTTATATTCCTTGTGGAGACGATAACAAAAACCCGACACTTTACCCTTGTACCAACAGTTGGGTCTAGCCCGGTTTGCGCTAAAATGGAATTAAAAAAACCTAGTTGAAACAGAGGAAATACACGTCTGGCTATCTCATGATCATCTGCAAAACAAATTGAACAAAAAAACAAATCAATGGAAATCGTCTCGCTTATCCTTATTCATCTCTCTAATCGATCATTCTCTCACCCTATTTGTTTTCTCTCAATATTCATATTTCTCGACCTCACTCTCCTCTCTCACGAAACATGAGCAGCATAAATGAACATGGCTTAAACGGAATAAAACAGAGGAAAAAGAAATCAAGCCATCAGCATCAACAATCCAAAAAGAGGCAAGGCAAAATAAGGAAAATACCACTTTAAACTTGCGAATCTGAGCTGCTTTAATGGAAATCTAGGTAAAGTTCTTCTCTTCTTAAATATCTTACTTCTCCAAATTTGAGTAAATGTTATTGTTGTTCGATTTATGGACTTTTCATGTTAGAATAGTGAGTTTGAATGATGGTTATTGTTGTTTCCTTGATGATGTTGGAATGAAAATAGCTAGGGTTTTTGCTTGAAATTTTTTGGTTTCTTTCAATTTTCGGATCCCTCTCCCCTTGAATTTTTTTCTTCAAAATTCTTTCTCTCCCCTTCTTTAAATTCATTATGAATCAGTGATTTTGTCTTGTTCTGTTTATGTGGTTATTTTCAAAATACAGGTCTTGGAGGTTGTTGCGGGTTACTAAGGTTTCTTTCTCACTGCAGGTCTTTGATTGTGTAATTGTAGTATGTTGCGGGTTTCGTTTTGGAGCAGTGGTCTTGGATGATAGTAGGCTTGTGGTTACACAAATTTGGCAATGCGTGTGTAAAGGCTATGGCAGGATGCGTTAGCAGGTTTTGTCTTGTAGCAAAATTGAATGATAATTAGCAGCATAGCAGGTTTTTGGTGTTGACAGGTCACGTTGACTTGGTTGAAAGCGACATATAGGTGAGATGTTGGCTAGAACAATGATAGTGGCTGGTTGTACACTTTGCTGCAGGCTAGCATATGCGTGATCTGGCTTACCTATCTTCATCAATTTTTTGCTTACCGTTTTCTTTTTGATATGGCTTGTTGGTAATGTTGTATGTCTCTTATTTGTAAATAAAAAAATGTCATGGGCCTTATAATTGGTCTGGACATTGTAACTTGGACATGGATTATTGAATAAAATAGAATTGAGTTTTGGTTGTTAAGCTTAATTTTGGATTGTGACTAGAACTTGAAATCTTGTCATGAAAATTGTAACCGTAAATGAAAATTTGAAACTTAAAATCTTGAGTGAAACTTGAAATTGATTATGAGCTTGAACTTGAATGAACTGGAAATGGAATTGAAACTTGAGATGAATTTGAAAAGTGGTCATGAATTGAATTTCGAAATGAAATCTTGTCATGAATCTTGAACTTGAATGGAAATCTTGAAATTGAATTGAGATTAGAATTAGATTTGAACTTGAATCGGATTGAAGTTTGGGGTGGAATTGAACTTGAATCTTAACTTTAGGATTATGCACTTGAACTTGGAAGGGCGTGAAATTTGAAAACCTTGAATTGATTCCATAAGAAACTAAACCCCACATCTTGATTCCATATTGCAACGGTCTTGAATTGAAAGCTTGGATTCTGCTATGAAAAGAGCATGAACCACATAATCAGAGCTTGCGAATGTCTGGAAATTTTAACCAAATGTCTTGACTTTTAGTGGCTTTGTAACTTGATTTCATAAGATAACTTTGATCTTGGACAAAACCCTAATCCTGATCACTTGATGATATTCAGACACAAACTACTTGAACCTGACACCTTCTTGCCCTCACAATGATCCATAACAAAAGTTACTTGAGACATGAACTGTGATGCCACTGCATCAAAACCTTAATTGAAAGTGAAATGACTCTGATGATTATTCATCCTGAAATAGTGACCCTTGCCACATCCTGATAACCCGATACTGAAGTAAACCACCATTTTGACCAAGATTAGGTCAAACTTCCAGTGAATTTCAAACCACACCATACATATCCTTGACCTGATAACCTTGTCTGATCCTTTATTTAGTCTTGCAAGAACCGAGCCTCGAAGAACTTATGATGAAGCCATATTGCACTGGATTATTAAGGAAGGGAGGTCTCTTAAGTGTATGAGAACTCGTTTGATTTATGACCCATCCAAAAATTTGACTAATCAATCCTTTGAGTCTCTTAGGGCAAACCCTAATTCACAGATGAACCAAAATAACAAAGTCTTGATAATTTGGTTAGCTATGCAATGAATTATAGACCTAAAATGATATTCAAATGATCAAACAATCTAAGGGTAAAATTTGGAGTATGACAACGCCCAAAACGGTAATCGATTATGCTGCGACCATAATCACTTTATTAGTAACTTATCGTACAAAATCACTTTTGAACCCTCCCAAAACTTCCTTTTTCTTATAAGTCATTTGGAACATGTTTTAACACACAAAAAAACACTTTTCTAAAGTCCCAAACCCCAAATCCTTTTCATAAAAAATTGATCATGAATTTGTTCCGACTCTGACTCACGATCACAACAACATCAAGCAACGAAAATTAATCGATTCAACAACATCAATAATGCAATAATTTCATCAACTAAAACAATTCTAAAAACAAAATATAACATTCTTCAGAACAACCATACCCCACGAAACCATTCTATCAAAAGTATGAACATAAGGGAATAAAAACACAAAACCTACATGAAAGAGTCTACCCACAATTGTCATCATATTAATTCTTAGCTAGTTAGAACCCCACTCTTACCTTAAAGTTCTTGCGATGATTTCATCTTCCTCAACAATAGATTTTCTTCTCCCTTCTCCTGAGTCCTATCCTTTCTTCTCCCTTTTCTCACTTTTCATGATCTAACAAAAACTTTTCTCAACTTCCCCTTTTTCTATTATACATTATTATTGTTGATGTAAGCCCTAGAGGCCAATACTTTTAGTACTTGTATCATATTACTTATTATTAATAAAAGGAATTTCTTTATTATGGTTGTTTTTCCAAGATAATGAAGTCCCTATAATAGCTAGTCCATTTAATGAAATATTAAGTGTGACTTAATCATGAAATTCCATTAAACATAAGAACACTATTCTTAAAGTATTTATAGTCGAGCTTTACTGTGAAATGGGATAACCTTAAGGCATTAAGACTATTTGTAGATAGAATGATGATCACATCTCATGGATCATGGATATGGAGTTATCAAGTCTTAACATAGGTATGAATATTATGAGTAATACTTATACTAGATTGACCCGTTATGAGAGTACTAAATAGAATGCTATGCAAAGTGTCATAAGTTACTCTCATGGTGATAGTGGTGTATACCACCCTTCGACCTAAAACCACTATGAGCCCTAGATGTAGAGTCGAGTACTTTATTGCTGATATAACATTGTCCATAAGTGGATGACCATAAAGACAGTTGATGGGTACTCCAATAAGCATATTGAGGGACATGAGTGACCTAGATGAAATTCACCCATCCTGTATAACAGGATAAATGTCTAAGGGCCCAGTATTAAAGTAGACAAGGATGAAATGGTATATATCTTGTGTTCAATATAGACATAAGGGAAAAGGGTAATTATACATATAATTATTATCACAAAAGGATTTGTCAAATCACATGACATTTTTGTGATTTTGGTAGCAGTGATGTGTTGCTAGATACCGCTCACTATTTATTATATTAAATGTGTTATTTAATATAATTGTCAACATCGCGAAAACCTACAAGGTCACACACATAAGAACAAATTGATAAGTGGTAGAGAAAATAAGGAACACTGTAAGGTATAGTGCACTTAAGTAAATGTAGAACATCGTAAGGTACAGTGCACTTAAGTAGAATACGGAATATGGTAAGGTACCATGTGCTTGAGTGATATACGGTACACCATAAGATATGGTGCGTGTTCACTTAAGTGGGATTTTTTAGCTTGCAGCCCACATAGGGGGTTCTATAGATCGAACCCTTACGCAGAAGTATTCACACTTGATGAGAATTCAGACTGTGAAAACCTAGCCGTATTTTTCCTTCTCTCTCTGTCTCTCTCTCTCTCTCTCTCTCTCTATCTATCTATCTATCTATCTATCTATCTATCTATCTATCTATCTATCTATCTATCTATCTATCTATCTATCTATCTATCTATCTATCTATCTATCTATCTATCTATCTATCTATCTCACGCACACGCACACACTCAAAGCCTTCAATCGTAGTAGCTAGCACCGAGACTGAAGGAATCTATTTGTGTAGACTGAGTAGAGGCCATGTTCATCATACATCGCTCGTGATCACTCATTCGATTCAGAATCAAAGGTTTCATCGCCACAAAGAGGTAATTGTTCTATCACTGATCATGACCATTCATAAGGATCACTAAAGGGAAATTTTTCTTTTCCATTGCGTTTTGGATCGTATATTTCCCTTCAATTATTATTATTATTATTATTATTATTATTATTATTATTAATATTTCACAAAATGAATAATAATAATATTCCCTATATGTTTAAATTAGTAATATTTTGAAAGTCTGAGTTGCACCTAAGAGGGGGGTGAATTAGGTTCTTTGAAATTTTATGATTTTTAGAGACTGATTTATTACTTTCTTGAGATATAATGATGGTATGAAAGCGGTAAAGTGCAGAAAGTAAATAACACCAAGAAATATCCTGGTTCCCTTCACACTCCGAAGGTAGTCCAGTCCCCTTTCAACATGAAAGAGATTTCACTATAGTTAGGATCAGTGTACAATTATTTCTAACCTATAGGTAGATCAAAGGCTCTTAAACACCTTTAAGATCTAAAACACTAAGTACAGGAAGAACAATCCTCTTCAATGCACACACTTGCTTTCAACAATCCTGAACAACAAGGGGAAATAATACAATCTAATTTTATAATGAGTTTGCAACAATGTATACAATATTTATCAATGTTGTAGATTGATATTCTCTTTCAATGAGAGTTTCCACAAGTATCTAAGACTTATTGCTCAAGAATTTTCTTTCAAATGATATGAAAATTATGCAAAAAATTCTTTGTAAAGTGATTTTACTTAGATGTGGAAAGATGAATTTGTGATAGAGATTTTGAAAGAGAATTGCAAGATATGTGAAAGAGATGTGATTTTGAATTTGAAAGATTTGGGTATTTATATTATACAAACACCTCTTGAAAAAAACATGCAAATCTTCAGAAAAATTGATGAACAATTGTCATGTTTCAAAGGAAACATTTCATGAAAGATTGGTTGAAGAGATGCAATTTTTCAGAATGTTTTTTCAAAAACGTTCAGTGAGCAATCGATTGCACATATAGAACAATCGATTTCACCTTCATAAAAACCCTTGAAAATTCAAATTTTTAAAAGAGCAATCGATTGCACCAAAAGGACCAATCGATTGCACACTAAAACAGAAGCGAAAAGAAGAGAAATTTTCAAGCATGCAATCGATTACACCAAGGCACCAATCGATTGCTTACTGAAACAGAAGCAAAAATGATTTAAAATTTTGATCATGCAATCGATTTCTCTAAGAGTGCAATCGGTTGCACTTACAAAAACTTAGAAAAATTCTGTTTTAAAAAGCTTGTGTTTGTGTGAAAAGTAATGTAAAAGATTTTTAATGTTTTGAGCAATCATGACTTAAACACTTGATGAGAATTCTCATTATACCTTCTGAGAGAAATATTCTTCATGTCAAGTCTTTGTCCTGCTTCTTGATGTCTTGAAATAGTTGATCATCTTTGCCTTCTTTGTCAAGTGATTTGTCTTCATCAAAACATATGTTGATCTCTGAAAACCTTGATTTCACATATTCAACTAATATTACTAATACTATTTAATTAGACATTCTAGGCAATCGGTCATACACTCCTCACCTTTAGGGTCTATAGTTCTAAGGTCACTACCCTCTATCACATGGATATGTCATAAATTATTAAACATTGTTTCTTTATGTTTTCTTAAAGTTATTTATGTTGTTTAAATTCTATCCTTTCAATTTTGTACTTTCTTTTTCTATGTACTCTATAAATTTGTAATTTTAATTTATGACTAGCTGGTATGTTATTTTCAAATTATTATCTATGTCTCTTGTCTATATATATATATATATATATATATATATATATATATATATATATATATATATATATATATATATATATATATATATATATATATATATATATATATATATATATATATATATATATATATATATATATATATATATATATATATATATATATATATATATATATATATATATATATATATATATATATATATATATATATATATATATATATATATATATATATATATATATATATATATATATATATATATATATATATATATATATATATATATATATATATATATATATATATATATATATATATATATATATATATATATATATATATATATATATATATATATATATATATATATATATATATATATATATATATATATATATATATATATATCTGGGTTTTTTTTATCAATCTTTCCCTTCTTTTTGATAATGTCAAAAGGGGGAGAAGGATATTACCCTTTTCTTGCTTGTTATCTTTCCTTGATCCTTAAGGTACAAATACAAGGCTATTCCAACCTCAATACAAATTCAGAACTTCTCAACACTTGAAGACCCATCTTGTTCCAATGATATGCTTGTTGTTTGGCCTAGGGACAAGATTCCAAACTTGATTTCTTTCAAACTAGTTCAGTTCTTCTTGCATATCTATTATCTATTGATCATCTCCTAAGGCTTCATCGATTTTGGCTGGTTCAATTTGCGAGACAAATGCCATGTTCAGACAAGCATCCTTGAGATTTAATCTTGTTGTAACACCTTGACTGATATCACCAATGACTTTATCGATCGGGTGATATCTATGAGTTCTCCATTCTTTAGGTAGATCATTGTGTTCTTCATTTTTTCGTGACTCCTCTTGTTGTTGTTTTGGTTGATTACTTGCAACACCATTAAGATTATCATTTTGAGAGGTTTCTACTACATCATCATCATCAACAATAATATCTTCCTCCTTGGAGGGGTTAGATTCATCAAAAGAAACATGCGTAGATTCTTCAATTGTTAAAGTTCTTTTGTTAAAAAATTCTAAAAGCTTTACTAGAGAGAGAATAGCCGAGAAAAATACCTTCATCGGATTTCTCATAAAACTTACCGAGATTATCTTTGTCATAATTCAGGACAAAGCATCTACACCCAAATATGTGAAAGAATGATATGTTCAGTTTTCTTCCTTTGAAGATTTCATAGGGGGTCTTCTTGAGAATTGGTCTGATGTTGACACGACTACTTACAAAACATGTCGTGCTTACTGCATCTGCCCAAAAATATTTAGGAAGATTTGAATCGCTAAGCATTATTCTTGCAAGTTCTACCAACGACTGATTCTTTCTTTCTATGACACCATTTTGTTATGGAGTTCTTGGTGCGGAGAAGTTGTGTGAGATTCCATTTTCTTCGCAAAATTCTTCAAATAAAGCATTCTGAAATTCTCCACCATGGTCACTTCTAATGGAGACAATTGAAAGTGACTTCTCATTTTGAATTTGTTTTGCATACTTCTTGAATGCCTTAAAAGCTTCACTTTTCTGCACTAAGAAGAAAGTCCATGTATATTTAGAGAAGTCATCAACAATTACTAATGCATAAACATTACCTCCAAAAACGCTTGTTCTTGATGGTCCGAAGAGATCCATATGTAATAATTGTAGTGGCCTTGTTGTGGACACCACATTCTTGGATATGAAAGTTGATTTGGTCTGTTTCCCTTTTTGGCATGCGCCACACAATCTATTTTTGATGAATTTTATCTTTGGGAGACCAACAACTAAGTCATGTTTGATCAATTTGTTCAAATGCTCCATATGAATGTGAGCAAATCTTTTGTGCCATAACCAAGAGTCGTTATTCGCCATTAGACACTTAAACTTCAAAGACATGTTATCAAGGGAAATCATGAAAATATTGTTAATTCTATTACCTTTTAACATTACCTCATGAGTGACTTTGTTTTCTATCAAACATTCATCTTTAGTGAAGTTGATTTTGAAACCTTATCACAAAGTTGGCTAATGCTAAGTAGGTTATGCTTTAGGCCTGTCGCGGTGAAATTTGGATACCAAGCTATTGACTAACTTGAATCTTTAATTCATTTGCAACCGAACTTTGATTTGTCCAAAGGAAGGGAAAAAGATCGAAATACCCAGAATACAATGCAAATGCAAGCTAGAGAGTTTTAGGTTCGGGGGTTGGTTAAACTTAGGGAAGGTGCTAGCATCCTAAGTTTCTGTAGTACTCTACAGGAACCTCTTGTTTTATGTTTGTTTATTGCTAAGGGTTATCTGCTTAAGGAATAAAAGACCTAGGGGTTTATTTCTAAGTATACTCGATAAGATATCGCATCTTATGCCTACATATCCTTACGGGAGTGGAATCAGAGTATCTGTAGTTCCCCTAAAGGGTTTGAGGAGTTCTTTGACTATGGTCAAAGTTCCTACGGGTTTAGGGTAGTTGATTGATTGATTTTAGGAGAAAAGATGAGTTGTCATTTTAAGGGAGATTACTTTGATTTAACCGCCGTAACTTTGTAGGAAAATAGTCTTTGCATCGTCTTAAGAGAAGGGCTCAAGTACTCGGAAATTAATCGACAAGTATGCCACTATCTCTCTTAAGGCAAAGTCCCTACGAATTGATTGAATTGTTATGGGGTAGGTGTTTTATCCCGCTTAAGATGATTAACATATTATTCTCTAATGTGTTTGAATAATTGTATTGAGTTGAATTGTTTATTCTAAGTTGTAAAGATAAAGGTCCTTCCTATGGGGTAGGATCTAAGCTTAGAAGATCGACTTGAATGGGATCAAGGATCATGGGGAAATGATACAAATGGGATGCATACCCGCAAGTTTTTACGTTACGTGCAAGTTCTTCCTTTGGACATTATGCAATGCAATAAGATAAATTGCGGTAAAAGTAAATTGCGGAAAGTAAAGACAGATAAATCCATACATACATAAACGCATGAAAGCGCTAAGGTGTGTGAATTGTGAATGTGGAAGCGTGCACGATTGATTGAATTTTGCGATGCGAGATTAATTTTAGGTGAAGTTGATTTCGAAGAAAAGAGTTGAATTATTTTGGAGTTATATTATATCTTTTGGTGAGATTGATTTTATAAAAAAGGTTGTATTAATTATATTAGTTTTAATTTTATATTAGATTATAAATTGATTAGATTTTAGGTAGGATAATTTTAATTAAATGAAGATTTATTCAAATAAAATAAATTGTAGTAAGTGAGAAAAAAGTTGTATTAATTATTATAAATTGATTATGAAATAGGTTTTTTAGTTAATATTATTAAATAAATACAAATTATTTTGAATTATATGAAAATTGTCCTTGTATTATTTAGAAAAGAAATAAATTATTAGTTTATCATTAAATAAATTAATTATCTTGTTATTTTAAAAAAAGGCTTTATGGTAAAAAAATATTATCTTATTTAATAAAATGAGGTTATTAAAAAAATGTAAATTAAAAGGATGATTTAAATAAATAGATTAATTAAAAAAATTATTAGTTTGTTTTAATTAAATAAAAAAACTGGTTTTAAAGGGTTAATTAAATTGGTTTAAGCAATGATTAATTAAGGGATAATGGGTTAATTAAAAGATAACGGTGAGGTAAAGGTTAAGTTGAGCGATCGGGTTTACGAGTGACGCGGGTTATGAGGGTTTACCGTGGGGAGCGATACGTGTCGTGTGATTCGATCGAGTGGCGAGTGGACGGTGGTGTATGTGATAGTGCACGGTAACTATCGTGGGTGCGCAAATACATGATACAACATAACAAACAACAGAACAAAAAAGACAGAAACCCTAGAAGGTTCCCCGATTCTCTTCGCCGTTCCCTGCTCTCTCTCCCTCTTCGATCCGTGATCTCTGATCCTCTCCTTCTTGCTTATTCTTCTTCTCCTTCTTCTCGCGTTCTCTTCCTTCTCCCTTCTCCTTCTTTTCGTCTGTTCTTCGTTTCCCTAGAAAAAGCAACCACAAAAGTAAAACATGTAACACCCCCTTCTATACCCCTAAATAAAACAAATAAACATTTATGCACATTTCAAAATTCATCAGAGTACGATTTAATATATGGTATAAAAGAAGTATGTCATATCATCACCAATTAAAAACACTCCACACCTCAATATTTAAAATTAAAGCGGAAGAATAAAACATTTGAATTACTTCAAAACATTTGATCACATAAATACATATTATCTAGTTGTTCATCAATCATTCATGTTACAAAACATCATCAACTGATACATCACAAATGTATCACAAAAGAATGCTATACAAGCCTAACTACCCGGTGTTACATAATCAGAGCAGTCTGACTCAAAAGAATGAAGTTATACTTCACAAAAGAAACCTCCAGCAACCTAATCTGCAATGCCTCATAGAGTATTATAAAACAGAAGAAGGGTGAGAAATATTACCATAATAATCAATGCATAAGATTATATATATACAAGTAACAATTACATATAATCCACATTTCTCACCGCAATTCATTTCAACCATTATACACATCCCAATATAAGAGCAACAAACACGGATAATCACTCAACACATTTCATCATGCATACATCCATAATTCTCAATTCAATACTTCACATGAAGGTAAACTTTCATTCAACATTACACATTAATCATGTTACTCAATGCAACTCATGCCATGTGGTACCAACACTTGTTATCATTTTTCGGTTTTTACACTTAAACCAGGTCCACCCTTCTAGACCAATAAAAATAAAGCCCGTCCCCTAGGCTTCAAACTCACCCTTCTAGGTTTGGGACAAGCCACTAGTCTCCACGAAACTAGCAAACATTGCCTCTTGACTAAATGATGCATATGCAATCAACCAACAAAAATTCACTTAAGACCGTTCCCGCATCTTAATCCCATGCATTCAAATAATTCATCCCATCAAGAATTACAACATGATTGCACACACAACATATTCATAACAATTCAAGGCATTCACATTTAATACCATCGTCACATTCATCAAAACAATGCACACATATCCATGATATGTTCCCATGCATTACATACATTAGCATACAACAATATGCATTCACATACTTATTAGATAATACACACATATTCACTAATATGTTCTCATGTATCCCTAATCAATTCAAACAATACACATATCACAATCTAGGATTCACACCCAAAGGCTACCCACAGTTCATCACAATAGTACACAAACTATTCATATCACATAGGGTTAACATAATTGAACCAAGCAATTAATCATTGGAAGGATAAAACAGAAAAGAAACAATGATGTCCTGCTCGCCACCCTTCGCCTGGAGAAGCCATTGGCGAATGCTCGTTGGGACCTTCGCCTGGCGAACTCGCCAGGGAATAAAGTCAGTAGCCACTGACTTGTTTCGCTACCTTTCGCTAATGTACTCGCCTGGCGAACTTTCGCCACTCACCTTCGCCTGGCGAACTTGCCAGCGAAGACCACTGGGAGTTTTCTTGAATTATTCGCCAGCTATTCGCTGGGCTTCGCCCGACAAAGATTCGCCTTCACTCGCCTGGTGAGAGCCAGCGAACCTGCGATATCAGAACCCTCATTCTGTCCCAAAACTTCTACCCTCCAAAAATTGATCGATTCTCACCGAACCAGTTCCAGTAATCTTAATCCCACATCACCCGACTATTCTACAGCATTATTTCCAGTTTCTAACCGATTACACTACGATTCTACCGATTAAATCCATTTTGCCCTAGCTTGAAAAATGGTGGAAAATCACAACAAAACCCAACCCACACATACATAACCACATACATTGACTAGATAATAATGTTTCTCACCCTTACCTTGATTGGATTGAAGCTTGAAGTTGATTCTTGATGATTTCTCCAAGTTTCCCTCTTCTCTTCTCTTTTCTCCTCTTTCTCTATTCTTTCTCTTCTATTTTCTTTCTATCCAATTCTTTCCACTTATCCTTTATATAATTCTATTATTTTCTTTCCTTCCCAGTTCTCTCTTCAATTATCTACCAAATAAATCCAGTTAATCCAAATCATTAAGATTAATTCCAATAAATCAATTAATTAACACAATTAATTAGTTAATGAAATTTGGGCTGTTACAACCCTCCCCCACTTTAGGAATTTTCGTCCTCGAAAATGTTACCTGGTTCAAACAGTTCTGGATAAGACTCCCTCATTTGGCTCTCCAGTTCCCAAGTCACATTTCCACCAGCCGGTCCTCCCCAAGCGACCTTCACCAAAGAAATATCTTTGCCTCAAAGTTGCTTCAACTTCCGATCCTCTATCCGCATAGGTGATGCCTCCACAGTCAGGTTATCACTTACCTGAACGTCATCTGCTTGGACTACATGAGACGGATCCGCAATGTATTTCCTCAACTGAGATACATGGAACACATCATAGAGATTAGCAAGTGACGGCGGTAAGGCTACACGATAGGCCACTTCTCCTATCCTCTGCAAAATCTGATAAGGACCAATGAAACGCGGCGTCAACTTACGCGACTTCAATGCCCTACCAACACCAGTCATTGGAGTAACCCGAAGAAATACATGATCTCCCTCTTGAAATTCAAGTGCCTTCCTATTCTTGTCATGATAACTCTTATAACGACTTTGAGAAATCCTCATCTTTTCTTGAATCATCTTAATCTTGTCTGTCGTCTACTGAACTATCTCGGGTCCAACTACAGAACTCTCTCCGGACTCATACCAACACAGTGGCGTTCTACACCACCTACCATACAATGCTTCGAACAGTGCCATACCAATGCTCGAATGAAAACTGTTGTTGTAAGTAAATTCAATCAAAGGCAAGTAGCTATCCCAAGCTCCTCCTTTCTCCAATACACAAGCTCTCAAAAGATCCTCAAGTGATTGAATAGTTCTCTCAGTCTGACCATCTGTCTGAGGATGATAAGCTGAACTCAAACGCAACTTCGTACCGAAAGCACTTTGCAAGCTCTCCCAAAATCTCGAAGTAAATCTCAGATCCCTATCCGACACAATACTAGACGGAATACCATGCAAACTGACAATCCTCTCGATGTATAGCTTTGCCAATTTCTCCAACGGATAATCCACTCGCATAGGAATAAAGTGAGCAGATTTAGTCAATCTATCCACAATAACCCAAATAGCTTCAAAATTACCCGACGTCCTAGGTAATCCAAACACAAAGTCCATAGAAATGCTATCCCATTTCCATTCAGGAATAAACAACGGTTGCATCAAACCTGACGGTTTCTGATGCTCAATCTTTGACTTTTGGCAAGTCAAACAAGAATACACAAATTCGGCAATATCCTTCTTCATACGAGGCCACCAAAATATTTTCCTCAAATCTTGATACATCTTAGTAGCACCCGGATGAATACTCAATCCGCTACGATGTCCTTCCTCAAGAGTACTCTTTTTCAGTCCATCGAGATCCGGGACACAAACTCTATCCTGACACCTTATAATACCATTCTCATCAATCCGAAAATCACCACCTTGGCCTTGGTTGATCAAAGTCAACCGATCAAATAGACTCAAATCGGATTTATGTCCTTCTCGAATTTCGTCCAGAATACCACTCGTAAGCTTCAACATTCCAAGCTTAACCCCATACGAAGTCTCCTCACACACCAAACTCAAATCACGAAATTGCTCAATCAATTCCAACTCTTTCACCATCATCATCGACACGTGCAACGATTTCCGACTCAACGCATCCGCTACCACATTCGCTTTACCCGGATGGTAACTCAACCCAAAATCATAATCCTTCAAAAGCTCTAACCACCTTCTTTTCCTAGCATTCAATTCCTTTTGATCAAAGAGATACTTCAAACTCTTGTGATCACTAAACACTTCAAATCTTGCACCAAACAAATAATGCCTCCAAAGTTTAAGCACAAACACAACGGCGGCCAACTCTAAGTCATGCGTCGGATAATTCTTCTCATGCACTTTAAGTTGCCTCGAAGCAAAGGCTACAACTTGATTATTCTGCATCAACACACCTCCCAAGCCCATCAAAGAAGCATCGCAATACACAACAAACGGCTCTTCCGGTTTTGGTAAAATCAGAACAGGGGCTGTCGTCAATCTTCTCTTAAGTTCCTGAAAACTCTCTTCACACTTGGCATCCCAAACAAAAGCTTGACCCTTCCTAGTCAATTGCGTCAACGGTAATGATAACTTAGCAAATCCTTCAATGAACTTACGATAATAACCCGCTAAACCAAGAAAACTTCTAATCTCAAAAACTGATTTCGGAGTCTCCCATTGCGATACCGCTTCAACCTTCGATGGATCAACCGCAATACCTTCACTTGAAATCACATGACCAAGGAAACTCACTTCTCTCAACCAAAATTAACACTTAGAAAGTTTCGCATACAATTGCTTCTCTTTCAACAAAGCTAACACAATCTTCAAATGTTCAGCATGCTCCTCTTCATTCTTCGAGTAGACCAAAATGTCATCAATAAACACCACAACGAACTTGTCCAAATAAGGATGGAAAATCCTATTCATGTACTCCGTAAATACACCTGGTGCATTAGTCACACCAAATGGCATTACAGAATACTCATAATGTCCATACCTCGTTCTAAAAGCAGTCTTCTGAATATCCTCAGCTTTCACACGAATCTGATGATACCCAGACCTCAAATCGATTTTACTGAACATACTTGCACCAACCAACTGATCCATCAGATCATCAATCCTCGAAAGTGGATACTTGTTCTTGATAGTCACCTTGTTCAACTGTCTGTAATCCACACAGAGTCTCATAAAACCTTCTTTCTTCTTGACCAACAACACCGGTGCACCCCACGGCGACACACTCGGATGAATAAACCTCTTCTCAAGCAAATCTTCAAGTTGACTCTTCAACTCTTTCAATTCCGATACGGACATACGATATGGAGCCATTGATATCGGACTGGTTCCAGGAATCAGGTCAATCAAAAACTCCACTTCTCGTTTCGGCGGTAAATCGCTTATCTCATCAGGAAAAAATTCCGGAAAATCACGGACAACTGGTAAGGCATCAATTGCCTCACTTTCACCAATACTCAAAGTTGCCATCAACATAAATACCCTTGCACCATCTCGCACTAATTCTTTCACTTGCTTAGCAGTCATAAACAAATTCCCTTCATCACCCGGTTCAGGAAAAATAACTGTTTTATCAAAATAGTTAATATAAACACGATTGAATTTTAACCAATTCATTCCCAGAATGACATCAAGTTGATCTAAGTGAAGACACACTAAATCAATCCCAAAGTCTCTACCGAAAATACTCAAAGGGCAATTTAAACACACATACGGTGTAGTTACCGAACCCATAGAAGGAGTATCAATAACCATGCCACCACCAATAACATACATCTCAAGATTCAACCTTCTAACACACTCCAGAGAATTGAAAGAATGCGTAGCTCCAGTATCAATTATAGCGATCAAAGGCATACCATTAATAAAACACGTACCTCTGATCAAGCGATCATTGCTAGCAGTCGCAGATCCAGATAGAGCGAACACTTTTCCGCTCCCCTGATTCTTCTTCGGCTTATCACATTTGGTACTAATGTGCCCTTGCTCACCACAATTGTAGCAAGTCACACCCGTACCGCTTCTGCACTCAAGAGCCTTGTGGCCTGGCTTGCCACACTTGAAACACGTCTTCTCAACACTTTTGCATTCCGGAGCACGGTGTCCCTCTTCACCGCACCTATAACATCTCACCAGAGTAGAAACTCCACCACTTGGTTTCTTACCGAAACCAACCCTTTGTTTCCCTTTTTCAGCAGGAGTCACGTAAGGTTTTCCTCTTAATTGGCCCTTTCCTTTCTTATCACTTAGGCTCTTGTAGTGGCTAGACCGAGCCCTACTATCCTCATCATAAATCCTACTCTTGTTTACTAACTCAGAAAATCACTGGATTTCCTGATAACCAATAGCTTGCTTGATCTCAGGCCTCAAGCCATTCACAAATTTGAGACACTTAGATCTCTCAGCATTAACAGTGTTGTAGTGAGGACAAAACTTGATCAACTCCTCAAATCTTGCCGCATACTCAGCTACCGTCGAATTACCTTGCTCCAGCTCAAGGAATTCAATCTCTTTCTTTCCGCGCACATCTTTTGGAAAATACTTCTCCAGAAATGTCTCTCTAAAAATATTCCAAGTAATCACAATCTCATCCTCTTCAAATCTTTGGCGAGTATTACCCCACCAGTCCTCGGCTTCCTCTTCGAGCATATGAGTTCCGAACTGCACCTTCTGTGCATCCGAACAATTCATAACCCGAAAAATCTTCTCAATAGCTTTCAACCAAATTTGTGCTTTGTCAGGCTCGTGGGTTCCCTTGAACGTCGGTGGATTATTCCTTTGGAACCTTCCCAAAGCACGGAATTCATCGTCAGCATTATTCCCCCCATTCACGTTGGCCTGAGGATTCTGTCCAGTTGCCCCAGCCAATCTCGTCAAAGCCTCCGCAATTGCTTCGTCATTCCTACCTGCAACCATCTTACTGAATTCCAACAACAGAGCCACGTAAGAACACCAATATCGATAGTGTAACACACACACATATCAATATACACAGAGAACGACACACTAACAACTTGGCCGGACGGACCGACCTGCTCTGATACCACTTAATGTAACACCCCCTTCTATACCCCCAAATAAAACAAATAAACATTTATGCACATTTCAAAATTCATCAGAGTACGATTTAATATATGGTATAAAATAAGTATGTCACATCATCACCAATTAAAAACACTCCACACCTCAATATTTAAAATTAAAGCGGAAGAATAAAACATTTGAATTACTTCAAAACATTTGATCACATAAATACATATTGTCTAGTTGTTCATCAATCATTCATGTTACAAAACATCATCAACTGATACATCACAAATGTATCACAAAAGAATGCTATACAAGCCTAACTATCCGGTGTTACATAATCAGAGCAGTCCGACTCAAAAGAATGAAGCTATACTTCACAAAAGAAACCTCCAGCAACCTAATCTGCAATGCCTCATAGAGCATTATAAAATAGCAGAAGGGTGAGAAATATTACCATAATAATCAATGCATAAGATTATATATATACAAGTAACAATTACATATAATCCACATTTCTCACCGCAATTCATTTCAACCATTATACACATCACAACATAAGAGCAACAAACACGGATAATCACTCAACACATTTCATCATACATACATCCATAATTCTCAATTCAATACTTCACATGAAGGTAAACTTTCATTCAACATTACACATTAATCATGTGACTCAATGCAACTCATGCCATGTGGTACCAACACTTGTTATCATTTTTCGGTTTTTACACTTAAACTGGGTCCACCCTTCTAGACCAATAACAACAAAGCCCATCCCCTAGGCTTCAAACCCACCCTTCTAGGTTTGGGACAAGCCACTAGTCTCCACGAAACTAGCAAACACTGTCTCTTGACTAAATGATGCATATGCAATCAACCAACAAAAATGCACTTAAGACCGTTCCCGCATCTTAATCCCATGCATTCAAATAATTCATCCCATCAAGAATTACAACATGATTGCACACACAACATATTCATAACAATTCAAGGCATTCACATTTAATACCATCGTCACATTCATTAAAACAATGCACACATATCCACGATATGTTCCCATGCATTACATACATTAGCATACAACAATATGCATTCACATACTTATTAGACAATACACACATATTCACTAATATGTTCTCATGTATCCCTAATCAATTCAAACAATACACATATCACAATCTAGGATTCACGCCCAAAGGCTACCCACAGTTCATCACAATAGTACACAAACTATTCATATCACATAGGGTTAACATAATTGAACCAAGCAATTAATCATTGGAAGGATAAAATAGAAACGAAACAATGTTGTCCTGCTCGCCACCCTTCGCCTGGCGAAGCCATTGGCGAATGCTCACTGGGACCTTCGTCTGGCGAACTCGCCAGCGAATAAAGTCAGTAGCTACTGACTTGTTTCGCTACCTTTTACTGATGTACTCGCTTGGCGAACTTTCGCCACTCACCTTCGCCTGGCGAACTTGCCAGCGAAGACCACTGGGAGTTTTCTTGAATTATTCTCCAGCTATTCACTGGGCTTCGCCCGGCGAAGATTCGCCTTCACTCGCCTGGCGAGAGCCAGCGAACCTGCGATATCAGAACCCTCATTCTGTCCCAAAACTTCTACCCTCCAAAAATCTACCGATTCTCACCGAACCAGTTCCAGTAATCTTAATCCCACATCACCGGCTATTCTACGGCATTATTTCCAGTTTCTAACCGATTACACTACGATTCTACCGATTAAATCCATTTTGCCCTAGCTTGAAAAATGGTGGAAACTCACAACAAAACCCAACCCATACATACATAACCACATACATTGACTAGATAATAATGTTTCTCACCCTTACCTTGATTGGATTGAAGCTTGAAGTTGATTCTTGATGATTTCTCCAAGTTTCCTTCTTCTATTCTCTTTTCTCCTCTTTCTATATTCTTTCTCTTCTATTTTCTTTCTATCCAATTCTTTCCACTTATCCCTTATATACTTCTATTATTTTCTTTCCTTCCCATTTCTCTCTTCAATTATCTACCAAATAAATCCAGTTAATCCAAATCATTAAGATTAATTCCAATAAATCAATTAATTAACACAATTAATTAATTAATGAAATTTAGGCTGTTACAAAACTCAATCACGAAAATGAAAATATTCTTAAAGGAAATGTTACCCATGGTGACGATACTCATGGATTCGCCGGTGACTTCACGGCGGCTGATTCACGGCATCAATGATGAAAAAGATAAGTCCTCTCTTCACAAAATCATTTAGGGTTTTTTATGATTTGGGATTTCTGGAATTATTTTGGACGCTGTGATTTTTTGTGGATTTCTGTTATGAATTTCGTCTCCTTTTTGAAACCGAAATGCTTCGAGTTTATAGCCTCAACCTTCATTCGAAGAATTTATGCTGATTAATATGCTTCCATTTCAGGCTCTGACATTTTGGAAAGAAAACAGATTTGCCTCAAACATGCTTTGAATTGTCTTGAAATTCTCGATTGTCCGATTTATGAGTTTCCTTTTTTGACAGGGGACACGTTGGTGGCTGTTTTGGGAAAGGAACTAAATCCGCTTTAACAGGTTCAAAACCTGTCTCGAAGATAAATGTTCGTATTTGGATTCTTTCTCTTCTCGTTTTGAGTAAGTCTGGGAAGGTTTTGATTGTTGTTTGATTTGCGTTGACAGGTTAACTACGTTACCAACGTGGAGCTTGCCAAATCGAAGATATTTGGACAGAAAAGCAATGTGGAGTGGAAACCTCCTTGTGTTGTATTGTTATCACAGCCATAGAGCAATCAACTAACGAAAGAAAAAACCGGTGAAAGGATGAATAAGTGTACTCAAGGTTTCAACCAGATGCAACGAGTCCTCAGCAAGAGCTTCAAAATTATCTTCACTAACGGTCCGATTGTAGATGCTAATATACAGGTGAGAGAAGAGAACACCTTTGCTGCTGGTGGGATTACCGAGAGACTCTCGTAAGTTCTTGAAAGTAACCCAGTTTTAAATTCCCTTCGCCATACTCTAAATTGAGTGATAACTCAGTTCATGTTGTAATGCAGGTTGCGGATACGTTTTGAGCGGCAAAGGGAACTGTCCTATACTGGGTGGTCGATGTCGTGGTTTGTTCAACATATCCAACGTTTCTTTTATCACAATTATTGTCACAACTGTCAGGGCTCGCTCCCTAATCTTGATGCATCCAATTAACACCTGTTTTTGGAATTAACCCCCCTTTAACCTGTGTAGGACTTAGGATTATCTATCGACAATGCCCCACAACTGTCAGGGCTGTCACAAAGAATCCCAACTGTGCTGGTTGAGCTGATTTTGAATTGCGAAACACCGTAATGCCGACAATGCCCCACACCCGGTTCCACGGCGATTCTGGACTATCGACAGAGGTTAGTGACTTGAAGCTTTATGTGATCATGCGTTTGTATCATGTTCCGATGATTTGCATTGGTTTATTTGCAGGACAAAAGGAAATTGTTGTTTTATATGATTCCAAGCCTTCCATTTGGTCTTGTCCAACATGGTTTTCAGGAGTGTTTTGCCAAGCTTGATTTATTACTATGTTCACATCTTAGCCGTTAATTTGTTTGATATTTGCAAAGGCTGATGTAAACTGGATTGTGAATTGCAGGAATTTCCTTCGGCAATAGCGGGTGAACTAAATCGTCCCTTGAATTGGTTGGAAGACTGGGCAGGGTCTACTGTTGATGGAATATTTCGGATTCCAATGACAGGTTCTCCTTCTGTTGCAGGGTACGTGCATGATTCAGGTTCCTCTTGTTGTTCATCTACCGGTTGAAGGTATGTGTATTACCGCTTTGGTTCAGACACACGCTTCAATTCCGTATTCAAATAGAGAAAAAGGATTGCCTTCTAACGACGATCCTTGCAGGTTACTGTTCTTGTGTGGCTTGCATACGGCCAAATGAATCAACTTCAATTCGAGGCGAAACCGGATTCAACTTGCTTGTTCAATTATGCACTTCAAGGATTGGAAGGCAGGGTTAGTAACAATATAACCAAACCTTCATTTTAGGGACCGAATATGGTTAAACTAATTGGTCTGCACATTGCAGGTTGTGCCGTCAAGCCGAGCTTACTTAATTTACGAGGCTCTGGAGAAAAAAAGTGCTAGCTGCTCATTTGAACAAAAAAATGTTTCCTTCGCGCGATTGAGAGGTGATAATCTTGACTTTCTTTACGTTAAAATAATGCTAAGAATAAAGTTGTTCACAAATCCTGATACTGTAAAATTCAGGAAGTTCCGCTTGAAACTGTTGGCGTGATTAATTTGAGGATTGATGGATCTTTTGTTTCCTTGAATAGAGTTATGACTTGCTGTTATGAAAATCCTCACCAAACCATGTGATTTGCAGGTGTTTGACACGGAGAACCAATGGCCAAGTATGATCCCGTAAGACATTGTTGTTGGAGACAAAGAGATCCCTTACGAGCTCGGCCGCGACAAAGCCGGCAGAAACTTTGAAGGTGTTATGAAGAACTGGGGCGATAGCTTACTGTCACGTTGTCCTCACAGTAGATTAGCTTCTCTTTGTAAAGGAAAACTAATAGATTTTTGCATTAAGATTAGGATCCTGTCTTGTAAATGATCCATGGATTGATTTGGATAATAAAACCTGACTTTGTAGTGCAAACGGTATAAAAACATGGTCTCTTAGATGAATGAATTAGATTTGAGTTTGTTTTGTGGGAAAAATAACAATTCGACTTTGCAAAGCTTGTTGCTGATCTCTTTGGGACACCTTTTCTAATTGTGACGGGTTTGATTTATGTGTAGCTCCAAACATATTTGATTGTAATAGCATAATCTTGAGAACCAAACAAGTTAAATATTAATTGATTAACTAAACGGGTTCGTCGTAAGCTATGTATACCAACTTGCATTTGTGATTTCTAAACCTTGATGGTGAACAAACGGTCTTCCTCCCACTTGGATCTCTTTGTATTTCACAGTTCTTGATTTCACAATGTACTAAAATTTGCTGAAAATTTGATGAATCGTGTTCAAACTCTTCCACTTAAATTTGAATACAGGCTCTTCCCATGATAGCTACGGAATAACCCCAATTGGACTTCAACTTTCTAGGATACACACAATTTCTTTTAAGTTGTAGCTTGAACTTGAATCTTGAAGTTGCGAAGAAAGATAGCGAATCAATTCACCCCTTCATAAATCTTGAATTCTACTCTGAATACTTAAAGTATAAACATAATTCCCATCTTCAATCACTATCATTTCAGGGCACCTCAAATTTAAATTGAATCAAAGCCCAACTGACCCTGTCTTTGAAATTGTGAGAATGAATGCTAATTCACTTGGAATTACTGCATCTGCACAAGTTGGTTAGCCATAATAAACACACATACAAAAGCATAATGAAAATATGTAAGAAAAGATGCACAAGGAGGTGGGGTCTTAAGGTCCAAAATTAGGGTGTGACAAGGACTTCTACATAGAGGACATCTTCTATGGTTGTAAAAGGTGGTGCACCAATGCTGCCTATGCAAAGCATCTTTCCTTTGTTGTTATCACCATAGGTTACGAATCCTTTGGCCTTAAGCGTTAGATGTGAAAATTCGATAATTTCACCTGTCATATGCCTTGAACACTCACTATCAAGATACCACTGGTATGAAGAGGTCTTCAAGCATACCTACAAAACAAGATTAAGTTTCATTAGGTACCCAAATTACCTTGGGTCCTTCATAGTTAGTGCCTTTCTTGACCCACACATAATGCCCTTTTGCAACACTGAAGTTTCTTACATAATAGGCTTTTGGTGTATGGCCTTTGATACCACAATAAAAATAGGCGAGCTCAAAATTACTTTTGTATCTAGGAGGATAAGACTTTTTCTTACTAGATACTTTCTTCTTGGGGTATTGATGAACCACTTTAGGCTTGACCACTTTCTCTTTAAGACTTTGTTCACTAGCTTTAACAAAGATGGTTTTGTTGGAACTTGGTTTAGAAAATTTTGAGTAATCAAGTCCACTTTTATCATTTGAGAATCTTTGTTGACTAGGAACAGCCTCTAGTCCAATCAGTCCTTTTTCATACCTCTCAAGGACTCTTTTTAATTGGACAATTTGAAATGAAAGTGACTCACACTTTGTGCATGTAAAATTATGTTTTTGATTACCAATTAATTTCTGTTTTTCATTTTTGAAATTATTTTCCATTGTCTCAATCTTTTTCTCTAAATTTAAGATTTGGTTCTTTTGTGATGAAATGGTTTTGTACAGAATTTTGCATTCACCCAGAAGTTCATCAATTGCCCCTTGAGCATCACTATTATAGATTGAAAAATTATTACTAACCTTGTCGTCTTCATCATCAGAATGATGTGAGGCCATTAGTGCTAGATATATGCTTTGATCACTATCCGATTCTGATGAAGAACTTATCTCGTTATCCTCCCATGCTACGTATGCTTTATTTTTCTTGAACCCATTTTTTCTTTTATAGGCATCGTTCTTGGAGAGTTTAGAATATTTTAGTTTGATGTGTCCTTGTTTTCCACATTCATAACATTTGACATCTTGTGTGAATGTTGACACTTCCTTCTCTTTGTTCTTTGAAAACTTCTTCCTTTTCATACAGTCGGAATTTCCAATATTATTTTTAGAACCAAAATATTTTCCTAACCTTTTTACGAGAAGCATGAAATTTTCGTCTTCAACTGGATCGTTTAATTTTTCTACTTATTTGGAATCAACCTTTAATGCGATGCTTTTAGATTTCGTTTCTTGATTCTCATGTTTTTCCAATCGCCCAAGTTCCGTCTCATATTCTTGGAGTTTTCCAAACAGTGTAGCGGATGTCATTGTGGATAGACTTTTCTTTTCAGAAATTGTTGTCACCTTGGGCTGCCATTCTCTGGATAAAGATCTAAGCACTTTAAGATTCAATTCATCATTAGTTAATGTCTTACCGAGTGCTATGAGATAATTTGTCAAGTGCACGAATCTTTTCTGTAAATCAAGAATTGATTCTCCTGGCTGCATTCTGAATAACTCGTATTCCTGACTCAACGTGTTTAATCTTGATCTCTTAACTTTAGTGGTTCCCTCATGGTTTTCCACTAAAGTATCCCAGATTTCCTTTGTTGTTGTACATGTTGAGACGCGAAAGAATTCATCCATGCTTAGTGCACTTTGCAGAAGATTGATTGCCTTTTTGTCATAGTGAACCTTTTTCTTATCATCTTCATTCCATGAAGCTTTGGGCTTTGTCGATCCAACACCGTTAACGACCGTTGTAGGAACGAATGGGCCATTTTGGACAGCATCCCATATTTCATCTCCTTGTGCTTCTAAGTGAGCCTTCATGCGAATTTTCCAGAAATCAAAATATTCACCACAGAACAGTGGAGGCATGTTGCTACTCCCACCATCTACGAATACACCTCTGTTGTTTGCGGAATCCATACTGGATCGATTAGGAACAGGTTACCTAAACCTGCTTTGATGCCAATTGAAAGCCTGAGTTGCACCTAAGAGCGGGGGTGAATTAGGTTCTTTGAAATTTTCTGATTTTTAGAGACTGATTTATTACTTTCTTGAGATATGATGATGGTATGAAAGCGGTAAAGTGCATCAAGTAAAGAACGCCAAGAGATATCCTGGTTCCCTTCACACTCCGAAGGTACTCCAGTCCCCTTTCAACATGAAAGAGATTTCACTATAGTTAGGATCAGTGTACAATTCTTTCTAACCTATAGGTAGATCAAAGGCTCTTAAACACCTTTAAGATCTAAAACACTAAGTGCAGGAAGAACAATCCTCTTCAATGCACACACTTGCTTTCAACAATCCTAAATAGCAAGGGGAAATAATACAATCTGATTTTATAATGAGTTTGCAACAATGTATACAATATTTATCAATGTTGTAGATTGATATTCTCTTTCAATGAGAGTTTCCACAAGTATCTAAGACTTATTGTTCAACAGTTTTCTTTCAAAGGATATGAAAATTATGCAGAAAATTCTTTGTAAAAGTGATTTTACTTAGATGTGGAAAGATGAAATTGTGATAGAGATTTTGAAAGAGAATTGAAAGAGATGTGATTTTGAATTTGAAAGATTTAGGTATTTATATTATACAAACACCTCTTGAAAAAACATGCAAATCTTCAGAAAAATTGATGAACAATTGCCATGTTTCAAAGGAAACATTTCATGGAAGATTGGTTGAAGAGATGCAATTTTTCAGAATGATTTTTCAAAAACGTTCAGTGAGCAATCGATTGCACATATAGACCAATCGGTTGCACCTTCATAAAAACCCTTGAAAATTCAAATTTTCAAAAGAGCAATTGATTGCACACTAAAACAGAAGCAAAAAGAAGAGAAATTTTCAAGCATGCAATCGATTGTACCAAGGCACCAATCGATTTCTTACTGAAACAGAAGCAAAAATGATTTAAAATTTTGATCATGCAATCGATTGCTCTAAGAGTGCAATCGATTGCACTTACAAAAACTTAGAAAAATTCTATTTTAAAAAGCTTGTGTTAGTGTGAAAAGTAATGTAAAAGATTTTTAATGTTTTGAGCAATCAGGACTTAAACACTTGATGAGAATTCTCATTATACCTTCTGAGGGAAATTTTCTTCATGTCAAGTCTTTGTCCTGCTTCTTGATGTCTTGAAATGGTTGATCATCTTTGCCTTCTTTGTCAAGTGATTTGTCTTCATCAAAACATATGTTGATGTTTGAGAATCTTGATTTCACATATTCAACTAATATTACTAATACTATTTAATTAGCCATTCTAAGAAATCGGTCATACACTCCTCACCTTTAGGGTCTATAATTCTAAGGTCACTACCCTCTATCACAGGGTACCCCAACATAATAAAATACACATAATCACATAAATGCACATAACATCACATACATAAATCATGGAAAACAAATAAAATAAGTCGGGGCTTTACAATAGGAGGAAATGGTACTTTCATTTTCTTGAGGTGACTTGTGAGGCAAGCTATGGGAAGACCTAAAAGAACTTTAACAGAGGCCAAAAATATGGACATGACTAGTTTTAGTCATAAGGAACATTATTAAGTGTGTTTTATGCTTCAAAAGTATGTACAGTAGGTAAAACTTGACTGAGGAAGCTGACTCAGGTTGTGAATGGTGCAGTCTAATTAACTCAGTTTTAGGATTTGAAGGCCTGGTGGCAGCGGTGCAGCACAGAAATTCCCAAACAGTGCAATTTGGTTTTGATATATGTTGCTATCTACCTTTTGAACTAAATTTGGGGGATGAGGAAAAAATCCAAGTATAATAACTTTCATCCTTATCTTCATATGTTAATCAACAATATTTTATCCAATGTGAAAATGTCCTATAAGAACTCATCTTCTACTACATCGGGATCCATGTATGAGTTTATTATTTTAAAAGCCTTTGATGTTATCACTCGCCCCCTCTAGAGCTCCTTCCATTAAAGAGGTCATATGGAGTTCGTATAATATTAGGTGGATAAAAGGAAACTGTGATGGAGCTTTCAACCCCCTTCCATTAGTTCGGAGTGTGGGGGTATTTTCAGAAACCACAAATGTGACTTTATATTAGATTTTGCATAACAAATTAATATAGGGTCTTTCGCATTCGCTGAATTCAATGCGGTCATGAGGGCTATTGAAGTGGAAAAGTGAAATAGTTGGCACAAGCTCTGGATTGAAACAAATTCTCTCTTTATGGTCAAAGCTCTCTCAACAATACCAATATTTTCATCACTCACATTTACAGAGACGACAATAGCCATGCATAACTTTTTGCAGATATAGATATGACTACTAATCCAGTTACTTTTTTTTATTCTATCCCATTTGGGATTAGGAAATATTTTGTAAGTAACAAGTTAGGTATACCTTTCTTTAGGTTTTCTTCCTTCTTTTGATGGGGTTTTTAATCCCCATCCTCCTTTTGTAATGCTTCTTTTTGCAATATATGAGCCTTATTAAAAAATAGTATAAAGCCTATGAGACTTTCCATGACAACGAGAATTGCAAAAATTGGTGGAATTCTTATTACTCAAGTGAATATTACACAAAGCAAGAAAACTACAAAAAACTTTAAGATGATCATTTCCTAGTCTAGAGTTCCAGATTGTACCATTATTTATAACATAAACAACATTATCAGATCTAATGCTAGCAGTTGTATTATTGACAATAGAGTACATATTTTGAGATTTATTAGATATGAGATTACGAGAGGATTCTAAAGCTAGATTTGTGAAGCAGTATAATCCTCTTTCATAAAGGAACCCTTCAAACAACACCATGTTAGATACTTGTGATTTAACGTAGCACTTGTTAGAATGAAACTTAAAATACACATTGTTATCTTTAGCAAATTTAAAGACAGCTATTAGATTCCTAGTGATGTTAGGAATATGAAAGAGATTGTTAAACTTAAGCGTAATGATATTATGATAAGCATAATATTTAAAATTTTGTAAGTTTGAATGGCAAGAAGTAATATGATGCGTTGTACATGTGTCTACAAACCAGACCTGAGACTCTAAACATTGAGGAACTGGAAGGAATCCTAATTAGTTAAGAGAGTAATTGCTTGAGTATATGGAAATTATTAGTTTTCTATTGTCATGACTCTGGCTAGGCATGCTTGAGGGAGAAACAAGTGCTTGAGGCTTCAATGGTGGGGGTTCAAAGTATTAATTATATCTTTGGCAACAATCAACTACATCATGACCATGGTTGTCAAACTCGTGGGTAGACTCGTAAACTCGTATGAGTTTACGAGTCTAGGAAGCGAAAATGAGTAGACTCACGCATATAATCATTTTTTATAGACTCGAGTAGACTCTGGTAGACTCGCATAAACTCGTGAGTCTATGGTGAGTTTACGAGTCTATAAATTTTTTTGAATTTTGTTTTTTTTTAACCCAAAAAGGCCCAAATACCCCCAAAAGATTTTATTTTATTTAAAAAACCCCTTATTTTTGCTTGTTCGAGAATTAAAAAGTCTCTCTCCTAGTCTTTTGTTTCAGCAAAGTTTTTTCCTCCTTTCATCCCTTCATAGATGACGTGCGTTTATTATGTCTATTGATTTGTTCACATTCGCTCCTGTAAATCAATCGTTTATTGTGTAATTACTTTCTTATATGTTTCACTTGGATGTTTCTCTTATATATTCTCTTGTATATTATTTTGCATAAAGATGATGAATGGATAACTAAATCTTCTAATGAGGAAAATATGCAAACTAAAGTTAATATTGAGTAAGATAATGTTATTATTAACAATGTTGTGAAAGTTGTTGTTGTTGTTGTTGTTACTAATATTGTGCAAAGTGGTGGTGGTGGTGGTGGAATGTTGAATTTGATGGAAGTGGAACTTCAAGCAATTCAACTTTGATTAATGATGAAGAAGGTGTTCCACCCGGAGTAGAATTTAATGATGATACTCAAGATACCGATGAAGATGATGGTGATGATATTAGTGGTAATGATTTTGCTGGAGTTTTGGATGTTTAAAGTCATTAACATATGTGTTTTATGATATTTTTGCTTTATGTAGTAGTGAACTAAGAAGAAATTTGTACTTTAAGTCTTTAAATACATTAGCTATTTTTTTGTTTTATTATTGAGTTTTTTTGTTAATAAATTTTTTATGGAGTATTAAATTTAAATTTTGATGTTAATTTGTATTCTATTATATATATTTGTATCATATATGAGAAATTTACAAGTTTAAAAATACATGTGTGTGTCATTTATGTGTCACATATAGGTTTTTGAAAGTCATTTTTTTATAGACTCCTATGAGTTTACGAGTCGAGTCTATGGACACTTTATGAGTCTGAGTAGACTCGTGAGTTTGACAACCTTGATCATGACCATACTTGTTGCAAAGTTGACATGTTGATTTATTATTTGTGGTGTTGGCCTATCTACCATGACCTCTTCCTCTAAATGAATGAGTTTTATCAATGACTTCTTATAAGCACCTGGTGCAACTCCATTTCATATAGCGAAGCTTTTGGATACAACTTGAGCAACAATAGAAGTTGCACTTGCATTCGAAAATTCATTGTGAAATTTATCCAATTGTGCTTCTTGAAAATATAGAAATGCTTCAACATCATATATGTAAGTTGTCTCAAGTTTTCCATAAATTATCATAATGAAAATATTCTTTTCTTTAGGAATTCTTTGAAGTATTGCATCAATCTGATCTCTTTTAGATATTAGATCACCAACAACTAGCAACAAATCAGTTATGGCTCAAATTAAAACCTTAGATGAGGAAATCGAGCTCTCACTTGTGGAAGTGTTTTGTTCAATTTGTCTCACACTTCATAAGCATGTTTGCATGAAAGCACACATGGTAACACACTTTCAAAAAATGTAGATAGAAACCTAGTAAACAATGCTTAATCTTAAACAATCCAAGGCTTGTAATCTTTAGAAACAACATTAGCGAGTCTATCATTGTCTATTTTGAAAATAAGAGGAATGTGAGAGAGAATTACATCTTCTACCTATTAATTCCACAGGAGAAAATTATTTTCTTGGAGTTTGATTGATATCTTCTATGCTAACATGTTGGCTGAGTTAAATCCGCCATTTGCGATGAAAAAGCTTGCAAATATCATACTATATGTTGTGGGCCATGTAGTGAGTTATCTTGATCTTCTATTGAAGTTTATTTTAAGCTTGATGAAGACTTCTATTCGGAAAAAGTCTTGAATAGAGAATGAAAGCTTCTAAGAAGCTTAAACTTGAAGAGAAGATTAGAGAAGAAGAATATGAATTGGAAGCGAAAGCGAAAACGATCCTTTTTTTAGGCTTATGATATCATATTGAATTAACTATGAGAAATATATATATATATATATATATATATATATATATATATATATATATATATATATATATATATATATATATATATATATATATATATATATATATATATATATATATATATATATATATATATATATATATATATATCACAATATCTTCTTGTGCTCATTAGAATTAGTTCATTGGTTTGTAAATGAATGATAACAATTTATATATAAAAGTCTATGCAAAGCTACTAAATAGTTACATAAGTCAAGAAATAGTTATTATAACTAGATTTCCCAACTACTTCTAACCACCATTATAACTAACTACCTAAGGTAGTTATTCTACTTTTAGTATTTTTCAATACTACCAAATTGATTACTAAATAATGTAAGGTGGACTACTGTACAATACTTAAAATTTTGACGTGTTTATCAAGAAGAATATCCACATAGGAACATCTTTTAATCTCCCACCGAGATAAACTTGGATCTTGGTGCCACAAACACTTCTACAAAAAACATCTTTAATCTCAGTTGAATATGAGGTGTTACCTTAATTTTATATGCGAGGTAATGAATGTTGACATTAAAAGTGTGTCGCTTTACCTCTCGGTTGCAAGTCCACTGATGGAAAAGGTGTAATTGTCATGAATTTGTTCCTCAGTGATAACTTTTTGGAATTTTTAAATGAAAACAATATATTTCCCCTCGGTTTTGTCTTTTAAGCGAGGGGAAATATATAGTTGAATTTATAATATTTAATGTGGATTGCTTATTTCAGTAAATCCAAATTGAATATTTAACTTTTCAAATCGATATAGAAAATAATTATATGAAATATTATGTTATATTTGAAAAACAACTTACACTAATCAATAATTTTCAAACATCTTATAACTCTTCATTCATCTCTTGTTCTCTAATGATTAAATTTAGTTCAATATTGTAAACTCTTCATTCTACACTTCCTTCTCTACAAATTCATCATTTAAAGCATAAAATTTCATGATTTGTAAAATGAACAAATATCAAAGAAAGTTGTACGAAAACTAGAAGTATTGAGAGAAATTTTAATCATTAAAGAACGTGAGATGGATATTGAGTTATAGAATGCTGAAAAAGTATTAATTAGTGTAAGATGTTTTTCAAATAAAACATAATTCTTCATATTATTATTTTCAAAATTAATTTAATAAGTTATATGTTCAAAGAGGGGTTAGTTAAACAAACAATCGATATTAGATATAATAAACTCAAGTGTATTTTCTATCACTATAATATCCTATTGACATTTTTGACAAAACAAGTTGAGAGTTGCACAAAGAATCACAAATACAATATCTCAATCTCATGAACAACAACTAATCAACAACATATAGCTTTTAAAACTCTGCTAAGTAGAACAACTAAACCACAACAAAACCAAAGACGACAACAACAACAACAACTCAAAAACAACAATCACAATCTCAAGAAAACTACAATAACATCAACAATAAACTTGGTACGTACTTATTTTAACAAAAACAACAACATATAGCATTCAATCTCAGTCTAAACAACAACAATAACAACATTAAACAACAAACTAAAAACAATAATCTCTATCTCAACAAAACTGTAATAACATCAACAATAAATCTAGTACGTACTTATCTTAACAAAAACAACAACATATAGCATTCAATCTCAGTCTAAACAACAACAATAACAACATTAAACAACAAACTAAAAACAATAATCTCCATCTCAACAAAACTACAACAACATCAGCAATAAACCTATTACCTATTTATGTCAACAAAAACAACAACATATAACATTTAATGTAAGTCTAAACAACAAATATAACAACATTAAACTTTTAGGGTTTAGGGTCTCAACACCAACAACAACAACACCAACAACAATAATGTAATATGAGTAATGATATTTCAAGTACCAGATATGTGAAAAAGAAGTCAAAGAAATGCTTACGGTCTTTCCTTGTTCCAAATATCGAATGAGCTCTAAACACATATCATCTTCATATTTTTTTTTATTTTTTACGAGTTGGAGAAGATAAGAATATGGAGTTACGATATGATGGCAAACGAGTTGAGGATGGTATGTGTTTAGCACTCTCGTTGTTAATGGAGACGATAAACTTCGTTAGGATTCTGAATATTTTGTTTTAAGAAAGTGAAGTTGAAGAGAATTACAAGCTAAGTTATATATATATATATATATATATATATATATATATATATATATATATATATATATATATATATATATATATATATATATATATATATATATATATATATATATATATATATATATATATATAAACCCTAAAATATTCTGCACTTAAAATTATATTTTTGTTATTTATTGTTTAAGGTGAATTTTTTTTTTATAAAATATATTATTTATAGTGGTGAAGCACATGATATGATATAATGGGTAGTATTCATCTTAATCTATTCTTAATAGTATATTTTTATTTCTTGTTTTTCAATATGCCTCCTAAAGTTTTGAAGCATATTGCTCATATTTAAAGATGTTTTCTTTGGAGATGATTAAAAGGGGAAATATGATCTCTAGATTAAGTGGTCCTATCATAAGTAAGCCAAAAGAAATGGAAGTTTAAGAGTTAGAAACTTAAGACTCTTTAATTTGGCTCTTCTAAGTAATGGAACATGGAGAGTTACTTCAGGACTAGACATTTTAAAGCATAGAGTTTTTTTTGGTATGAATGGAAGTAATCTTGCTATAAAGATGGATGTCGTCATGTTCCAATTAGCACTGCTCAACTTGGTTCAAACATGTTTTCCTAGTGGATTTATCTTTGGAGTTGGACTCAAAATGGTTCTCAAAAGTATATATATATATATATATATATATATATATATATATATATATATATATATATATATATATATATATATATATATATATATATATATATATATATATATATATATATATATATATAACTGTTGCATGGACACCAATGATATTTAACTATAATTTTAATAACTCACCCATGATGTAAGACTGAACAGTAGAAAAAGGTCAAGAATACAGTTGAATGGATTTCTAGGAAATATACAATATTATTCCAACACTTTGAAACTGCCACAAGGTTCAGTAAAAAATTTCAAAATTTGCAGTTTAGTATATTTAGAACTTAGAAAAGGGAACCAAATTCTTTTTTCCCTTCTCTCTGCAATACTCACATGGAAACCTAAGAAATATTGTCATGTAGTGAGATTATATATATGCAATTCCATGACCAGAGATCTTATTCACAAACATGTGAAGGACCACCCCTTTTCTTTTAGGTCCAATGGGGTGCTTTGCATGTGCCTATTCTTAAAAATAATTTATCATATCATATTTTAATTATTTATTAAATTAGTTAATCTTACATTCTCCTATATTAAAGAAGTTTTCCAATAAGAATGCTTTGATTCATAGATATCATGATGTTAGTTGTTTGAACATGTATCTTATTCATGAATCGTGCAAGCTGGAAAGAAGATTGAAAATTTAAAGTGTTTGAAGTTTTCTTTCGCATTTGTTGACGAGAATGAGAAAATAACTTATTATTATACACCAACAAAATGGTTCAAATAACAATATCTAATATCATAACAAAATTTCTCATACTCTTAACCATTTAAAGATTTTATACCATAAAATTTCTTTAAAAAATCCTAATGTATTTTGAATGACACGTTAGTTTACGATGATTGAAAACATTAGATTTCCTCAAATTCATATATATATTGTAATCATGTTTTTGATATGAATATGTATTTTAATATTGAAGATTGAATATGTATTCGAAAGAAACGCTAATAAAATTCGTTTAGCAAAGATATATATTGACTTAGAAAATTATGGCGGTTAAGTGGCTTTAAGGAGAATAGCTAAATTTACTTTATGAGGAAGAAACATTAATTCATTAAGTGGTCTAAAATTATCTTAACAAAATTTCACTTACAACACTTCTATATAAAGGACTAATATTGATCACTTTGAAAAATGAATTGACATATCCTAAACTAAAGATAGAATAGTGTGGGAAAGCCAAGATAGATTCAACAATAAGAAATTGAGAAATTAATCAAAGTTGCAATTGCAATATTTATCTCATTCTTCTTAATTATGTAAATTTACTATTAATAGACATTATCTATCTTCTCCGTCCCTTTGCTCGAGCTCAAGTGACTTTTTTTTTTAGTGTTGAAATATTAAATTTGATTAGATTTGATTAGATTTAATATTTAAATATAATCTAAATTGTATTAGTTTAAATTCAATTAGAATTGTATATAAATAGTTATAGTATGTATCATTATTTGTAACAATTTATTCAATAATATCAATCTTTATTTCTTTATTCTCTCTCTTTCTCTGCTCACTAAAAGTGATTCACGCATTAACAAACTAGTAACTAGAGCTCCGGTTAGATTATTGGTTGTGTTTTCAAGAGTCAAGCGTCATAGATCGTGATTTTGGGATCGTGGGTTACTGTTGATCAATTGCTGCAAAGATGAATGGTAACGGAAATTTATCAAACTCCCTTCCAACTCTTGACGTCAAGAATTGGCTTTGATGGAGAAAATGAATGCAATCTTTATTTGGCTTTCATGAAATCCTAGAAGTGATTACTAATGGTGTTCCTGCGCTTGGTGAAGATGCAACCGAAGCACAAAGAACCACTCACAAGGATGCCAAGAAGAAGGATTGCAAGACGGCGTTCTACATCCAATCAGCGGTTGATGCGGTTAATTTCAACAGAACCGCTCATGCTGAATCGCCAAAGGAGACGCGAGATATTCTTGTCAAGTACTATGAAGGAGGAGAGAAAGTTAAGGTTGTAAAGTTGAAAACTTTGCGACAACAATATGAATTGTTGTCAATGGGAGAAGATGAAAAGATTCCAGGCTATGTATCGAAGGTACAGAAACTCTTCCATCTCATGAAGGATTATGGTGAAACCCTATTTGATAAGATGATAGTTGAGAAGGTAATGTGTACTTTGACCTCTCACTTTGATCACGTTATCGTAGCTATTCAAGAATCTATAAATCTTGAAACCCTAAAATTGGAAGATTTGGATGGTTTGTTGTAAGCGCGTGAGATTAGGATTATCAAAAGGAAAGGAGTTCAAGACTCGATACAAGCACTACAGACGTAATTGTGGAAGAAGAATGGCGGTTCCTACAAGTTCAAAGGAAAAATCGACAAGACTTAGCGCAAGAAGGCTTGGTCGAATCCTCACAAAAATAAGATCGATAATAGAACTTCTGAATCCTCGAAAAGAGGAGAAGGAAATTTCTATCAGAAAGACAAAGTAGAGAAAAGAGGTGTGTAGTGCTATAACTGTGAAAAGTATGGTCACTTGGCCAAGCATTGTTGGTATAGGAAAGATAAGGGTTTGACAAAAGGCAAGGACGAAGGAACGAATCTTACACATCGAGATACAGATGATTCAGATGATATTGTGGTTATGGCTGTAGTTGCAAATGAGCATGTAGAATCCAAGATTTGGTTCCTCGACTCATGTTGTTTGAGTCACATGAATGGTAAATAAACATGGTTAGTAGATTTTGACAAGTCGAAGAAGAGTAAGGTGAAACTTGCTGATAATATCTCATTTCCAGCAGAAGGTACTGGCAACATAGTTATTCAAATAAGTAATGGAGCAAAAGTCTTGATCAAAGATGTACTCTATGTCCTTGGAATAAACTGTAATCTGCTAAGTGTTGGACAACTGGTCGAAAAAGAGGTTCTTAGTGGTTATGAAAGATGGATCCTTAGAACTTTTCGACATTCAGAATAATTGGTCTTGAAATCTCTTCTGTCGAAGAATAGAACATTTAAGATTATGATTAGTTTGATTGAGTTACAATGTGTGAAAACAGTTGTTGACCACAATAATAGTTGGTTGTGGCATCTGAGGTTTGAACATCTGAACTTTAGGTCGCTAAATCAACTGATATCTCAAGATATGGTAACTAGTATACCAAGTCTTGAGATTCCCGAAAAACTCTATGAAGGTTCTTTAGTCGAAAAGCAATCCAGGAAGTCTTTCGTTTTGACTATGCCAATGAGATCATCCTGCATACTCGAAGTTCTACATTCAGATGTATGTGGTCCTTTTGAAGAGCATACCATTGGTGGAAATATGTATTTTGTAGCATTTGTCAATTAGTACAATTGAAAGCTCTGAATCTATGTGATCAAACGAAAGGACGAAGTATTTGAAATCTTTAAGAGATTCAAGATACTTGTCGAAAACCAGGGTGAAAAGAAAATTAAAGTTCTGCGAACAGATGGAGGTGGCGAATACACATCCAAGATATTTGAAGCATTATGTGAAGAGCATGGTATTGATCATGAGATAACTGCTCCTCATACTCCTCAACATAATGGAATAGCAGAAAGAAGAAACATGGCCATATTGGACACGACGAGAAGCGGAAGCGACGCTGAAGTGGATGCGACATTGAAGCGGAAGAATTTGCCAAAATGCTTATAGGGAGAAGTTGTTTTGACTGCTGTTTATATTCTGAATGGATGCCCTACCAAGAAGCTGAAGAACAAGGTTCCTGAAAAAGTATGGAGTGGCAAACGACCATCAGTGAGTCATTTGAAGGTGCTTGGCTCTATTTGATACAAGCATATTCCTGATGCTAGGAGAAGGAAGCTTAATGATAAGAGTTAACCTATGATTCTAGTAGGATATCATAAGACTGGAGCATACAGGTTCTTCAATCCAATTAATCATAAGGTTGTGATGAGTTGAGACATTGTGATTGATGAAAATTCTTCCTAGGATTGAAATTCTAGTAATGCACTTGAAAATCCACTGATGAGCTATGATTTCGACAAAGCAAGTAAAGTATACAAGTTGCATAAAGCGCTTTATGGTCTCAAGCAGGCACCTATGGCATGGAACAAGAAGATCGACTCATACTTAGTTGAATTGGGATTCGTAAAATGCAAATCTGAGTATGGTTTCTATGTTCAAGTTGTGGCACAAGATGTCGATGACTTGCTAGTAAGTGGAAATAGCCTGAAGAACTTGTCGAAGTTCAAAAAGCTGATGAAGAAGGAATTTGAAAAGTAGGATCTGGTAAAGTTGTCATACTTCCTAGGCATGGAATTTCAAATATCGAAGTAAGGCATGGTGCTACATCAAAGAAAGTATGTCAAAGAGATACTCAAGAGACTCATATGGATGATTCGACTCCTGCATTTTTGCCTATCGAACCAAATTTAAAGTTAGAGAAGCATGAAGAGGAAGACAAAGTCGATGTAACTTTGTTTAAATAGATTGTCAGATCTCTAAGATATGTGTGCAATAGTCGACTCGATATATGTTTCTCAGTCGGATTAGTGAGCAGATACATGAGTGAACCAAGGGTGTCATACATGAAGGTTGCAAGAAGAATCCTAAGATACTTAAAAGGATCGACAAACTATGGAATTTTATTTCGATGAGACTCTAAAAGAAAAGAAGCTATGGTTACTTGTTATTCAGATGCTGACTGGTGCGAAGATAAGGAAGATCGGAGAAGCACTACTGGATATTTCTTTCAAGTATTTGGTGCCTCAGTTTCATAGTGCTCGAGAAAGCAACTTATGGTGGGATTATCATCATGTGAAGCTGAATATATAGAAGGATCCTATGTCGCATGTCAAGAAATTTGGATCAGATTGGTACTTGAAGAAATGGAGGTCAAAGTGAGGAAACCTCTTGTGTTACAAATTGACAACAAGTCTACCATAAATCTGACGAAGAATCCAGTTCTGCATGGAAGAAGTAAGCATATCGAATCTAGGTTTCACTTCTTAAGGGAAAAGGTAAATCAATGTGAACTTGAAGTTAGGCACTTCTCAAGTGAAGCACAGTTGGTCGATATTTTCACCAAAGGATTGAAGATCGACAGATTCCTGAATTTAAGAAAGAAATTAGGAATAGTTCAGATCGACTATGATTAACATAGGTTCGACAACTTGGATTATGGAGGGTATGTTGAAATATTAGATTAGATTTAATATTTAAATATAATCCTAGTTGTATTAGCCCAAGCCCAATTAGGATTGTCTATAAATAGTCATAGTATGTATCATTATTTATAACAATTCATTCAATAATATCAATCCTTGTTTCTTCATTCTCTCTCTTTCTCTCCTTACTAAAAGTGTCTCACACACTAACAATTAATACTTGTTTAGTTAAGATGTACATAGTCTTTAAAGTTTTTATTTTGGATTTTTGACAAAGGTAAAAATCTCAGCAAAGGACAAGAGCTGAAGATACACTGATGACGTGTAGGTAGTAGAAACTCTGGATCGAAGAAAATTTGGGACTTGGTATTTTTTGGAATGTTGCAAGAATATTTTGACCGCGTGGGTTTTCGACAACATCGAATGCGTTGAAGAAGAGGTTATTTAAGCTCGCAGATGTTACGTTCAAATATGGGTAACTACTTGTGGGTTTCTGTCCAAATGACGCATGGAAAAAGCGTAGAGACGGCGTGCATGCAGGCTTCACGTGGCGAACACTAAAGATGGGAACGTTAGAGGCAATTATTCTTGTACTAGTACATATAGGAGTTCATTTATAGAATCCGTGTGTTCATTTTACTATAAAATCTCACTGAACACTCGAAGTACCAGTGTCTAGAGAAAAGAGTCATGGCCGAGAGAATGTATGAACAATGAAATACCATCCTTTATTTTCAATGCAAAGTCTTTAAATTTCCTTTTATTTTGCTTTTCATTGCTTCATCAGTTTATATTTTTTTCTTGTTCAAGTACATTGTTTTATTCTTTCAAGTCTTGCTATTTTCTTTACATTTTTAACGTTGTCGAAGTCTAGACCATTTTCATGTTCTTTTAGTCACTTTTTTGACCAAGTCAAAACCAAGTTCTATCAATAAAAAACTAAAACAAGGTATTTTGGCACTATGTCCTAGGATTCACTAGTTGATCCTGCAAGTAACCTTTAATTAAGAGATTATCGCTTGTTTACTAATTTATCTTGTAAACAAATTGGCACGCCCGGTGAGACCTTTGCTAAAAATATCATTCACATACACTTTTAGTTTTCTCTCTTTTAAACTTGTTCTACGTTTGTGAGTGTTTTTGGGTAGTTTGCATGCAATTCAGAAGTGGAAAATATTTGTCCAAAATGCCGCGTCCCTCAGTAGATAATTTTAATCCTAAGAGTAATCCTCAAAATGTAGTACAATAATCAGTTGTGTCAATGGTCGAGGAGCCATTTATAACATCGGTTAAGACAACTGCTCCGGTGGTGTCAACGATGCCAGTAGCAGTGATACCATCGCAGGGGAAACACCCCTACCACAATCAGGGAATCCCTTTAACAACCCTACAATTGCAAGACCTTTATTTCAATTTTCAATGCCACCAAGTGGCAGAGACTACCCTTATGGTTTGCCAACTTCGATGATGGCTAACCTTCAAACAAATATGTCAACTTTTAATGACAATGAAATGGCTACATCGCCATTGTACAATCCTTATAATGCCTCAACGTCAACCATAAATAATATGGCATGACCAGGAGGGATAAATTACATCCCTCAAAATACGCTATCTTTAAATATGACCTCGATGATGGCTATGAGACAACAAATTGACGAGAGTAATTTAGAATTAGTAAATACTCCCATCCAACAAATGGGAACCATTTTCAACCCTCTGATTGCAAATACAAATCAAACCTATGACGTATTGGCAAATCAAATGGGATGAATTGTTGATTTCTTTGGCACACCACCACTACAAGTTCGACCAACCCCTTAAATATCGAACATTAGGCAGGTTGAGACCCCAAAAAATGGGACAGCGCAAGTTACTGTAGGCCAAAATCATGGGTTTCAACCAGAACCTCCCTCAAATAGGGAAGAGGTAGAACACATAGAACAAAACAACCCTAGGCCTTTAATGGTTCATAGGAATCAGAATGTCGACCAAGTGCTTAGGCATGTTCAACAGAACAGTTTTGGGGGCATAATAACATAGCAAACAAGGTCGAACAAATTTTGGCTCAGAATGGCCTAAATGTGGGACTTCATAGACCCAATTTCGTATCACCTTTGTCAGAATATGTTAGACAAATAAAGTTACCCAAGGGATGAAAGATCCCTAAATTCACTAAGTTCGTTGGAGGAACTAATGAGTCGACAATCGAACATGTCGCCCGGTATCAAACCGAAGTTTGTGACATTACAAACAACGAGAATTTGAAGATGAAATACTTCCCTAATTCATTAATGAAGAATGCCTTCACTTGGTTCACAACTTTTCCTCCACACTCTATTCAATCATGGAGTTAGTTGGAGAGACTGTTCCGCGAACAATATTACATGGTACAGTAAAAAATTAGCCTAAAAGAGTTGGCTAGTGTTAGGCAATAAGTACCTGAGTCGATAGATAACTATTTGAATAGATTCATACTGCTCAAGGCAAGGTATTTTACCCAAGTTCCTGAACATGAGTTAGTCAAGAAGGTCACAGGAGGTTTGGACTATTCTATTAGGAAGAAATTAGATACCCAATACCTTAGGGATATGACTCAATTAGTAGATAGAGTTCACCAGGTCGAACGCTTGAAAGCTAAAAAAAGATAGAATGAATAAATACCATAGAAAATAGAAAGCCGATTATATAGAAGCAGAAGATTACATGTCTAACGTAGGCGATGATTATTCTGAAAAGGGCGAGGTCAACGTGGCTAAACTTAAGCCAAAATCCCCTTATGTGTGTAAATTGCTGAAACCTTCTAATGGATAAAATCCTATTGAGACCAGTAAAAATGAGAAGATCGCCACTAGAACTTATACATTTTATATTACAAAATGTGACAAAATATTTGATTTATTGGTCACATACGTTCAGATCATAGTACCTCCTGGCCTAAAAACTCCTCCTTTAGAACAAAGGAGGAATATATGTTTTTGTAAGTACCATAATTTTCCAGGTCATAAAATTTCTCAATGTATGATTTTTAAGGATTTGGTTTAGAAAGATATGAAGGATGGAAGGTTCCAGTTTGGCGAAAAGCCAAAGTCGTCAATGAAAGTGGACATAGAACCCATGAAGATAAAAAATGCTCATTATGCTGAGTTGACATAAATTTTTATGGTTGAAGTTGCTGGGGGCTCCAACTTGGAAGTTGACAAGGGCGAACAAATCTTCGTTGTTGTTGATTCTGACATATAAGTAGTGTAACCCCAGTCTGAAAAAGGGTTAATTGATTTCCTTGAGCACTACAAGCTCAACGATTTCAAGATAGTTCTTTGTCCATGATACAATGTCGTGTTTGATGAAGAAGTAGCAAAGAAGCTGGAGGGCACAAGGAGGTTCAACCCCAGAAGAGGACGAGGTGCGAGTTAAGCTGCTAGGTTTGCCCCAAACAACGGGGGTAGACCTTGTAGAAACAAAGAATACAGGAGGCAGTTCCAACATTAGGTAAACCAATGACAATATCATGCTTGACTAGTTTCTTTAAATGTTTCATATGAATATGAGCAACTCTTTTATGCCATAGCCATGAGTCATTGTTGTTTACCATGAGACATTTTACTTTCAAAGATAAATCATCTAAGAAAATCATAAAAATATAATTAAATCTTTTACCTTTGAGTTTTACCTCATGGGTGACTTCATCTTCAATCAAGCATTCATCCTTGGTAAACTTGATTTTGAAGCCTTTGTCACAAAGTTGGCTAATAAGTGTGAAAGCACTGCAACAAATAACGCTTTTCATGAAAAAGCTTTCACCTAGAACAATAGAAAACTGAGGTATAAAGCCAAGACACACTATTTTTATTATTTTAAAAAAATATCAATTCTTTCGATTTTTAAAATAATCGAGGTGAAAAAAAATTCAGTACAAGCTTCGATTCCCAGCTATCGCAGTTTATGATTTTATTTGCTTATAAGTGTAAACAAAATGTTCTAACCATTCTGTTTTATATTTAACCGAGGTATAAAATAATAAGATTTTACTATAAAAGCATTCGTTAAACAGATTTTACCCTAATCCTTACTTATATGAAGTCGCCTCAAACTCGCAAACATCATTCTTTAAGATGGATTGAAAGACAGAAAAAATCTTCAATATTTTTCTATCTTGAACAAGATATTTTTTCTGTCCTTACAATCTATCTCACATAATGGTGTTGACGTTGTCGTTGTTGTATTCTTTTGAATAATCTCCCGTTAAAGAAGGGTACTCAGTTGATAGATTACAAGTGCAGAAAAGCTTTCTTGCTTCAAGTTACCTAAAGAAAGAAGCTTAACCAACAATGAAGTGAACTCAACCTTTGAAAAGAGCTCAGCTGATAGATTGCAAGTTCAAAAAATCATTCTTGCTTCAAGTTAAACAAATAATGGAGCTTAACCAACAAAGGGGGGAACTAGCTCAACCTTTGAAGAGTACTCAGTTGATAGATTAGAAGTGTATAAAATCATTCTTGTTTCAAAAAAAATTATTTTAGTGGGTATGCAACAAACTTTGAATATCACCAAAGATTTTTTGTAAACAATGTTTTTTAATGTTCTGTGTAAAAAATGCATTTAAAAAAAAAATAGTCACCTCAATTTTCTTTATCACTGAGGTGATAATTAATATAAAACCTCAGTTTTATAGTAAAACCGAGGTGATAAGTAAGCATATTTTACTTTTAAAACACTCGTTAAACAAATTTTACCCTAATACTAAATTATATGAAGCCGCCCCAAAGAGAGGAAATATTCACCACCATCAATTTCCATCATCAGTTGCTACTACAGATTTTACAATATATTTTTAATATTTTGTATAAACAATGTAATTAAAAAAATAGCTTATCTACCACAGTTTTCTTCTTGGCCGAAAGGATAGTTAAACGTTTTTTTTTCACTATTCGTACCTAAACAAATCTTTGTCGTCCATTTAATGTTTATCAATGCTCAAGAATCTAACATTAGTGATCCGCGTGAAACCTAAAGGACATCTGTTATAAAAACATGTTGAATATTGAAAATCTAACCTAAATGAAACATGAAGCGCTTGAAACATAATGATGTGTGAAAAAGTTCTTTATGATGGATTGCTAGAGCAGAAAATTACTTGGGTTTAAAGTTTGTTTTCTTAAATATTTCTTTGAGCACAAAATCATATATTTGAATATTGATTTTCTTTATCTAACCCTTATTTTGTTTTGCTTCAGAATCAAATGCATGCAAGATCCGTAGAGAATAATCTTGCACCCAACATTTGATCTTCCCCAAAATTCAAAAATTCAAAGATCTAAAATCTAAATCTTCTGGGAAATTGATTTTTACCTTATTCTCAATGGAATTTGACTTTTATTTTAAACAATGTAATAATCTGGGTAATGTTCTTTGTAAACAATGTAACAATTTAAAAAAAAATCTAACCCCTCGGTTTTCAAGATAAACCGAGATGAGTTATACGCTAGTTTTGAAAATAATAAAAGTGTTGTTGCTGAGGTTCGAATCTATGTGCATTTAACTTTAACTCTCGGTTTTAATAACATCGAGGTGATAAGTTGCAAGTTATCATGTCCCCGTCCATTACCCCACTTCTATAACCAAGGTATTATGCATTTCGCGTCCGAGGTAACTAGCGTTTTTTGTAGTAGTGAAGGTGGTGCTCCAACTTTGCCTATGCCAATAATTTTTCCTTTGTTATTGTCTCCATAAGTGACATATTCATTGGCCTTAAGAACTAGATTTGAAAATTTGTTGATATCTCCCGTCATATGCTTAGAACAAACCACTATCGAGATGCCAATGATTTGTGGTAGTTTTCAAGCATACCTACAAAACAAATTAGGTTTTGTTAGGTACCCAAATTGCCGTTGGTCCTTCATAATTAGTTTTTTTCTTAACCCACACATAATGCCCATTTGTCACACTAAATTTCCTTACATAGCAAGCATTAGACGTGTGACTAATTATACCGCAGTAGAAACTAGTAGGAACAAAATTACTTTTATATATATATATATATATATATATATATATATATATATATATATATATATATATATATATATATATATATATATATATATATATATATATATATATATATATATATATATATATATATATATATATATATATATATATATATATATATATATATATATATTTAGAAACATAAAATTTCTTCTTAATGAATCTTTTCCTCTTAGGATAACGATGAACATTGTTTGCTTTGTTCACTTTCTCTTTAGTGGATTGATCACTAGTCTTAACAAATATAGTTTTACTAGAACTTGATTTGTTGAATTTAGAATACTCAAGTCCACTTTTATCATTAGAATATATTTGTTGACTAAGGAGTCCCTCTAATCCAATTTCTTATATTTCATATTTTTTAAGAACTCTTTTCAACTGGACAATTTAAAAAGAAAGTGACTCACACTCTTTTCATACAAAATTATGTTTTTGTTCTTTAATAAAGTTTTGTTTTCTAACTTCAAAATCTTTTTTTATGGTGTCAATCTTTTCTTCAAAAGATAAAATTTGTTTCTTTTGTTTTGACACTGTTTTATACAAAATTTTGCATAGAACTTTGACATTATTTTATATAGAATTTTGCATACAAAATTTTGACATTGTTTTATATAGAATTTTGCATTCAAAAGTTCACACAACAAATAAACAAAATAAGTAATAATATAATGTTTTATATCAGTGAGATAATTTAAGGATAAAAGTCTCGTGGTATAAATAGATGAATGGTAGAAAACAGGTTCAATCCACTAATATTTTGGCCATCTCATATAATCGAGAAGGAGTGATTGACCACCATTGGCCACCACTATCAAAGTGCCCATATATATATATATATATATATATATATATATATATATATATATATATATATATATATATATATATATATATATATATATATATATATATATATATATATATATATATATATATATATATATATATATATATATATATATATATATATATATATATATATATATATATATATATATATATATATATATATATATATATATATATATATATATATATATATATATATATATATATATATATATATATATATATATATATATATATATATATATATATATATATATATATATATATATATATATATATATATATATATATATATATATATATATATATATATATATATATATATATATATATATATATATATATATATATATATATATATATATATATATATATATATATATATATATATATATATATATATATATATATATATATATATATATATATATATATATATATATATATATATATATATATATATATATATATATATATATATATATATATATATATATATATATATATATATATATATATATATATATATATATATATATATATATATATATATATATATATATATATATATATATATATATATATATATATATATATATATATATATATATATATATATATATATATATATATATATATATATATATATATATATATATATATATATATATATATATATATATATATATATATATATATATATATATATATATATATATATATATATATATGATGTCATGTTTTACTAAATACAAAAAGAAAAAGTGAAGGAGTAAATATTTTACAGTATCTATCTACTCATTTCACTATCATCAATCACAAACCATTTTTCTCTTCCCTCTATAAAACCAAACAAGCTTTTTCAGCTTAAAATCTCGAAGGGCTAAATAAGGGTCTGAATTTTCTTTGCATAAATTATTGTACACTGCACTCTTCTTTTTTTGTTCACTTCTTTCATTAAAAATACCAACCACCCTTTAAAAATCTTTTTACCATATTTCACACTCTCTCTTTCTCTCGTCCTTAATATAAAAAAAAAAATTAACTTTTAAACTTATTAAAAAATCATTGTATTTAAATTATATTTAATTTAGATACATTACTTTAATAACTTTTTCTATAAAATAATTTTTTTACATTAAAAACCAGATACACAATTTTTTTAACAATAAAGGAACTTTTATTTTATTTTATTTTAGAGAAAGTTCCAAGGGCCTATATATATGTGTTCATGTGCAGTCTCTTTAAGAAACTAAAACATAAGAAAGTGTATCTTGAGCAACAATGGGTTTTTTCATGGGAATTTTTGGTGTTTTCTTCATTCTTCTCTGTTTATGCTCTGCTCTTTTGCGATGGAACGAATTAAGATATAGGAAGAAAGGCTTACCTCCTGGCACAATGGGATGGCCAGTTTTTGGAGAGACAACTGAGTTTCTAAAACAAGGTCCAAATTTCATGAAAAACCAAAGATTAAGGTAACAACAACAACAAAATCATGTGTTTTTTAAAAAAAATAATGTTTCTTAAATTAGTCAAACTCAAGCACTGTTTTTTTGCATGTACTGTTACCTCAAAAATTTACTTTTTTTTTTGGCAGGTTTGGGAGTTTTTTCAAATCACATATACTTGGTTGTCCTACAATAGTTTCGATGGATGCAGATGTTAATAGATACATATTAATGAATGAATCAAAGGGTCTTGTTCCTGGATATCCTCAATCTATGTTGGATATCTTAGGAAAATGTAATATTGCAGCTGTTCATGGCTCTACTCACAAGTACTTAAGAGGAGCACTTCTTTCTATCATTAGTCCAACTATGATTAGAGATCAAATTTTACCTAAAATTGATGAGTTTATGAGTTTTCAATTGAGTAATTGGGATGAAAAAATCATCAACATTCAAGAGAAAACCAAAGAGGTTTGTCTGGTTTCTTACATTACATCGATTCATATTCATTGTGTCATAAACTGAATTGGACCGCACGGTTGAACTGTTTGAATTATGAACCAATATCATGGTTCAAGTGAACCAGACGGTTAAACCAGTTGAACCATGATTTGGAGGTCTCGCTGACTCGATTTATGTCTTGTCAGTTTTACGTTTTGTTTGGTTTTTTAAATATTTTTCAGATTTTATTAACTAATTGATAATTATTTAACTTTCTAACATAAACTTTTTTGAATAGATGGTGTTCTTGTCATCTTTGAAGCAGATTGCAAGTATAGACTCAACCTCAAAAATTGCTGATTCTTTCAAGACAGAGTTTTTTAAACTTGTTTTAGGAACCATTTCTTTACCTATTAATCTTCCCGGAACAAATTACCACCGCGGGTTTCAGGTTTGATCATTAATCTTATTTCAATTTTTCAATAAATAAGTGACACAACACAGACACACGAACATCAAACATAAATTTAAGATGGTTAATAATAAAAAAAATACAAATAATTATATGTGACGACATGTGTTTACGTCCAACACAGACATGTATCAAACATTAGATAAACATTTATAATTATCACATGTATCGAAGAACACTGACATGTACATCAGACACATTTTTCTATATTATTCGGTGGCGATTTTTTGAGTCTAAAACATTTCACTATGTTTTTTTGCAGGCAAGGAAGAATATAATTAACATTTTGAGAGAGTTACTAAAGGAAAGAAGAGCAACCAATGAAACTCACAAAGACATTCTTGGTTGTTTAATGGAAAATGAAGAAAATAAATACAAATTAAGTGATGAAGAAATAATTGACCTAGTAATTACACTTATGTATTCTGGTTATGAAACTGTTTCAACCACATCAATGATGGCTGTCAAGTACCTCCATGATCATCCCAAAGCTCTTGAAGAAATTAGAGTGAGTTCAAAATTTCATCATTTCATTAAACATAATTAAAAAAACTAAATATAATATAATAATCATATTCAAATAAAATTAATGTTAAAATATTTTTATTTTATGGTTTTTAACTTTTTGTGGAATATTTGCAGAAAGAGCATTTGGCTATAAGAGAAAGGAAAAAACCAAATGAACCAATTGATTTCAACGATATCAAATCAATGAGATTTACTCGTGCGGTAAGATTAAATATATTTTTAAATTATTTAATTATGTTTAAATTTTTCTTCTAATTATTTTTTTCATTTAAAATTTTCAGGTGATTTTTGAGACATCTAGATTGGCTACAATAGTTAATGGAGTTTTAAGGAAAACCACTCAAGATATGGAACTAAATGGTATTTATTATTATTATTAGGTCTCTTTTGTATATGTTCTGTTTATTGGCGCAAAACTTTATATTATATATAATAGTATAATATAAAATTTAAAAAGAAATTAAAATTATAAGTTCAATAATATTATTCGTGAAATATTAACGGATCTCTTCAACCATAATCGGATATAATGGATTTGAACTCAGGTTTAGACACGTAATGATAATAATAATTTTTTAAAAAATAATTTTATCGTCGATTGTGATTCTTCTCGATTCGAAAAATTAATTTTTATATTTGTTTGCAGAAAATATCCGATTTTATGTATATATTTCTATAAAGAAATGGTATCCCTTAGGATATGTATACCTGTCATTTTGAACATCAATTCAACAACCCAACAAAGACAACTTCACTATAAAACAAGTTTTACAGATAAGAATATGTCTTTTCCAATTCCTTCTCCCTTTTAGAATTAATTAAAATACTAACCTTAGAGCTGTCAAAAAGAATTTTAGAAAAAAAAAATAAACAAAAAAAAGTGATGAATTTATAGTGGCCTTGAATATTTATCATATTTTTGTTGTAATTAAAAAATGTTACTAATGTGTATATATATTTTTTTTCAGGATATTTGATTCCTAAAGGATGGAGAATATATGTGTATACAAGAGAAATAAATTATGATCCTTTTTTGTATCCTGAACCATTAGCATTTAATCCATGGAGATGGATGGTTAGTACCAAAAAAATCTATTTATTTATTTTGCTATTGTATGAAAAAATATTATATATCATTGCATAAGTATATTGATATTATTTAAATTCAATTTGCAGGATAAAAGTTTGGAATCATCAAATTATTTCTTGATATTTGGAGGTGGCACTAGACATTGTCCAGGAAAAGAGGCAGGAATCACAGAAATTTCAACTTTCTTACATTATCTTCTAACTAGATACAGGTGATTAATTTTTAATCTAAAATATAAATTTAAAATTATAAAATTGCATATTTGATTAAAAAAATTGTTGAACATCAAAGATTTTTTTCACAGAGATTTTAAGTTCGAATTCAGTTTTGAATATACATTAATATTAGGTTTCTTAAAGAAAAAATTTACTGTTTTATTATGATTCTTTTTAATTCGGGTCGTTGCGACTGCAGATTCTGTAAATTAAGATTTAAATTTATTTCATTCTTTATTTAACATTTTTAATGTTGATTATAGGTGGGAAGAAACAGGAGGAGATAAACTAATGAAGTTTCCTAGGGTTCAAGCACCAAATGGATTGCACATGAAATTTTCATCTTATAATAAGTAGGAAGAGACTTTATGTACAGTAGTTAGATATACAAGGTTGTAGGAAAATAATGTATGAAATTGTTCTTACAAATATTAGAATTAAAATTAGTTTTTCTCCTAGGTCTAATTTTGTTTGAAAAAAATTCAATTTTTGATAAAAAATAATTAATTTAGAAGATCAATTTTACTGTCCAGAGAGACCTAATTGAATAAAAAATATTTTTTAGACTTTGTCTTGAACAAATAAATTTGTTAATTACATTTAGAATAATTGAAAATGTTGAATAAAATAAGTTTTAAGTATTTCTTAAATGGTTAAAATTTAAAAAAAAATCTATTGAACTCAATGGGTATAGTATTTGGTCAAAAGACATAGTGCTTGGGCCCACGGGCCGAAATGCTATGGGCTAAGATTTCGAGCCCCATGCTTTGTATTGGGATATGGAGTTTAGAATATTTAAATAAAATTGTAATTTATACACCTCCACTTTTACAACTACGTTTTGATTTATTAATATTTTCTAATTTTAAGTGTAGAATGTATGTGCTTTCTTATTGTTACTTTCAATAACCTTTAACTTGGTGATCATGGATTCTAACTTATTTATTTTAAGAGAATATAGGGTGTATTATGGAAAGTGACGGTGCGAAAAGTTGTTCCCTTTTATACTAGCCTTATTATGTTCTTAAATTTGGCCAAGCCCATAAACAAACAAAAAGTAGAGTTTGTGGTGGAAAAGAAAAGAGTTTTTCAATCCATCTTTTTATATATTCAAATCTCTATTAAAATAGGAAATTGTTTTTTTTTCAGCGTATGTGTTGTTCTCTTGTCATAGTAAAAAAATCAAAATTATTTATAGAATTCGGAAATACATCTCTAAACGCACCTCATTCACATTCGTTTTCGAGTCAGAGTCTTAAAAAAAACTACAGAAATGCATCTCCATGTAACCTATAGAGATGCATTTTCATACGCTTTTTTAATCAAATACACACCATATTATTTTCTTCTTCATTTCTCTTTTACTCTTTCAACTCAAACTCTCTGAACTCTTAAAACTTTTCTACTCTCAAACTGTCTCAAATTACAAACTCTCAAACTCATTCAATTCACGTCCAAGTTTCTACCATCAACATTCAATCGATCAAAAAGCTCAACATCAAACTCACATTTGGTTAATTTTTTATTTCTCTATACTTTTTTAAATCTATATACATTTGTAGAAGTTAAGCATTATGTTATGTAATAGGTAGTTTAGACATGTTATTTAAATTAATAATGTGTTTGATATGTAGTTTAAGTGATCAATGCATTTTTTTACAAGATTGTCAAAGACGAGGCAGCGAAGATGATGGTGACCTATTTGGGAGCTAGCCTAGGAGATGTCTTGGAGGAGATAGAAGCCACTTGATGGTATCATGCTAGGTTTTGATTCATGGATAGGTTGTATACACAACAGTTGCATGCGACAGAGCAGATCATTTGTGATAATGAGCAGGTTATGCAGCATAGATCATATGCATTAAGAGCATATTTGTTGTACTTGGTTCACATGTCCACTTTTGTGAAAAAGAGTGCTACCTACGTGAATGTGGTTTACCTGAGATACCTCGTTGACTTGGAGCAAATTCATGAGTATAACTGAGGGGCTTGTTTGGTCTACTTGTACTCTAAGTTCACTGAAGGTTGTATGTGAAAGACAAAACATGTGACAACTAGTTGCACATTATTAGCAGTAATATATTTGCATCCTTTAATGTTTGTGTATCATATTCATAACACTGGTGTAACACAATTAATAATAATTCATATGTACCATCTTTATATTTTTGATCTTTCAACAATTCCCTTGCATATATGGATGGTCATACCATCTAACCTACATTGAGGATATTCCGTGTGCTTGTGCATTCAGCCTGCTCCGAGGGAATCAGACGATAAAGCCCTTCAGAATCTATATTGATAACATGGTAGCAGACGATATACATTTCCAAGCATACTTAAATCACCATCACACATGACCCTTGGACGACATAGCCTTCTACTTTGGATGGTTGGCTTGTGGGTCATGTCTAATGTATCCATATCTTCCTAATTGCATCATGCGCCAGTTCAGCTACTTGCAGTTCGTTCCTAGAAACCTCTTTGATTCGGCTTCTATGGCTCGCAGAGATGTAAATTCCATGTATGATGATTACCTTAATGATGATTCGGCTCCTCCTACCGCCTAGAGTTGTGCATACGGCTACGCCACCTTCTATTTCGAGGTGTCACATCATTATATGACATCAGATGCTCTGAGAGGTCCACCTAGACCAACTCATCAGGAGATACTAGAGGACAAGAGGCTATGGATGATAATGATGATGATATGTTTTCTAGATGTCGGCATATCATGGATCTTGTGCATGCAGGCATAGATAAATGAGTCTTCCCAAAAGGCTCTAGAGGGAGGGACATTGTAGATGCCATCCTTATTCATGCATGGATGACGCTCCAGTAGAGTAGGTAGTATAGGAACAAAGGGTCTAGCAAAAACAGTAGTGTAGTATTTGTATTAGTATTTGTAGTAGTGTAGTACTTTTTAATTAGGAGTGTTTTATGGATTGATTTATTCATATATGAAATTTCATTCATCTTGTGCATTAAGTGTATGGTTTAATTTATAAAAAAAATTATTATGATAGTATAATTTTAATACAATATCTACTGCATTGGTGGATTTTATAAAAACAAAAGGTCAAAATTTATTATTAAGGGAAGTTACGAAAATGCATCTCTGTAACCTGATACGAAAGTGCATCTCCAAATCAATTTAAGACAAAATGAGTGTGTGTCAGTTAAGAATGCATGTGGTGTGCATTGGGTTAGGCTGGAAAAGCAACTCCAAATTATTTTAAGGCAAAATGTGTGTGTCTCTGTTAAGAATGCAGGGCATAGGATTAATTTAGAAATGCATCTCCGGATCACTTTAAGACAAAAAAGTGTGCTTAGTTAGGAATGCGTGGGGTGCGCATAAGGTTAGTTCTTAAATGCATTTTCGGATTTACTAGGGGAATTTTTGAGTTTCTTTAGAATTCTTCTCCACCACTAAGGGTGGGAGAAGCATTTCCTTTAAAATATGATACAAGCCCAATACAAAGTATTACTGAAAAGCCCAATTATGAAGTTGAAGTTCAAAACTTGGGAAAGAGACACAGTGAAAAGCCCATATGGGTGCAAAGCTATGTATGTGGGTTGTAAAACCCTAAAACCCCACATACATATTATCACATAATTTAATAAAAAGTAAAACCACATAGGGTGTCATACACATTGTCGCGGTGAAAATCGGATACCAAACTATTGATTAGTTTGAATTTTTAATTCATTTTGCAACCGAACTTTGATTTGTCCAAAGGAAGGGATAAAGATCGAAATTCCCACAATGCAATGCAAATGCAAGTTTAGAGAGTTATAGGTTCGGGGGTTGGTTAAACTTAGGGAAGGTACTAGCATCCTAAGTTTCTGTAGTACTCTACAGGAACCTCTTGTTTTATGTTTGTTTATTGCTAAATGTTTATCTGCTTAAAGGTTTGAAGACCCTAGGGGTTTATTTCTAAGTATACTTGATAAGATGTCGCCTCTTATGCCTACATATCCTTACGGGAGTGGAATCAGAGTATTTGTAGTTCCCCTAAAGGGTTAAGGAGTTCTTTGACTGTGGTCAAAGTTCCTTCGGGTTTAGGGTAGTTGATTGATCGATTTTAGGAGAAGAGATGCATTATCATTTTAAGGGAGATTTAACCGCCACAAGTTGTAAGAATGTGGTCTTTGCATCATCTTAAGGGAAGGGCTCAAGTACTCGGATAGGGATCGACGAGGTACGCCTCTCTTAAGGCAAAGTTCCTACGATATTGATTGTATTGATGTGGGGTGGAGATTCTATCTCGCTTAAGATGATTTGGCATCTTTCTCTAATGTGTTTGAATATTGAATCGAGTTGTTGAATGTTTGAATATTGTATGTTGAGTTGATTGTTTTTGTCTATATTGTAAGATAAAGGTCCTTCCTATGGGGTAGGTCCTAAACTTAAGAAGATCAACTTGAATGGGATCAAGGATCATGGGGAGAATGATGCAAATGTGAATGCATACGCACGATTGTTGGGATCATGCGCAGATTCTTCCTTTGGACGGATGCAATGCGAGAATGATAAATGACGATAATGTAAATTACTGTAATGTAAATTGCTGAAGGTAAAGGCAGATAAATAAACATACATGTACGCATGAAAGCGCTGAAGTGTGTGAGAGTGGATGTGTCGTGAAGTGTGCACGATTAGATTAAGTCGGGAGATTGATTTAAGCTGTAGGATTGATTTTAAGAGAGGATGTTGTATTAATTTTACATGAAAAGTTTTTTTTTATGAGATTGATTTTTAGTAAAAAAGGGTATTATCGCATTAGAAGTTAATTTACTTTAAAAGTTTCTAATATAAAAGTGTAGTTTTTATTATTAACAAATGTTATTTAAGTTATAGAATGACTTTATTATACAAAATTATTTTCTCTTACTTAATTTGTTATAAAATGTTTTATTTATTATTATTTTTAAAAGAGGTTAATTAAGTACTAATGATTTGTTATTTAAAAAGAGTTTTGGTTAACAATATTATTAATTTTATTTAATAAATGGAATTAATAAAATAAGTAGAGTTAATGAGTAAATAATGGATTAAAAGTTAATAAAAAAAGAAATTAATATTTTTAATAAAAGGTTTTTACTAATTATTTTTAATAAAAATAAAAAAAAATATTATAATAAAGGTAAGATTGAGTTATTATTAATAAAAGGTTATTAAGTTTAGATTAATAAAAATAGATTTAATAGGTTTATCTGTTTTTAGATTTAAAATTAAATCAGACAGAAAATACTTAATTAAAATTATTTTAATGAAAATATTATTACTGACCTAGGATTAATTAAGTTTTTAATTATTAATTAAAGGTTGGTTAGGGGTTAAATTAAATAACGGTGATTAAGGGGGTGGTTTACGGTGATAATCATGGTGAGTGTGTGTGTTTAGTATTACAATCAAAATAACAAAAGAGATAAAAATGAACCTAAATCCCTAACCCCCAATTTCCCCGATCCCTCTCATCGTTCCTTGTTCTTCTCGTTTCACTCTCCTTCACTCCTCCCCTATCTCTTCCCTTTCGTCTGTGGTTCAACCTTGTTCCTCTCCATCTTTCGTTTCTCAAATTCCTCACCAAACTTGTCAGAGCCCTGCAAAAAACAAAAGTCAATTCTGAACTGGAAATCAAATGAGGAACGCGTTACCCCTGATGGAAAACAATGAAGTGTTCAAGAGCGACGAGTCTTCAGTGATTTTGACGGTGCAGGGATTTCACGGCGAACAGCGATCTGTGATTTGCGATGGAGCTGTTGATTCCATGGTTGACGGCGGCGGAATAATGACCTCCGGTATCGATGCGAACGGGTTTGAGGAAGATCGAAGATAAGTTTTTTTTTTATTTGTATGACCTTTAGTTTAGGGTTTGGTTTTGGGAAATTTTGTGGTTGTTTGTGCGTACGGTGTGATTTTGTATGATAGTTTCTTTCCTCTTTTTTTGATTTACGAATTCTAGGGTCTATGATTTTCGGATGTAGATTTGCTGCGAAATTTGTAGAGTTTTTTTCTGTGTTAATTGTTGTTTGTCCCCCTCTGTTATATACTGGGGTTCTTCATAAGCCTTAAATCATACTTCCCAATTTCAGACTTGTGTGATAATGACTATAATATATTTCCATTTTTGTTGATTATGTTTGATGCTGCATTTCATTTCCATTTTCAACTAGGATGAGATTTGATTGAACATTCATTGTTGATTGTAGGCTGGATTTGAAAACTTTCTCCTTTTGTTGATTGCAATAATAATCTGTTAATGAAGAATTCCAATCTTGTGATATTATGTATCAATCATATTCAATGCTTTTGCCTGTCTAGATTAATTGTCCTGAAGATTTGATTTGATCTCTTCTAACGGTATATTCTCCAAATAGTTGCTGACTTGGATTTGGTATTTTGACAGGTGTAGAAAGTGAAGGAGCTAGGCCAGGGAGGATGTATGCGGCCCAGAGTAAGTTTTGATAGTTGTGGTGGATCTATTATGGATGTGTATCGTTGAATGAGTTTGAAAACTGCAACCGCTGAAGGTAAATCTTCTGTTACTTTCTTTCTTCATGTTATCTGCTCATTAGTTTCTTTTAAGATATCTTGTCCAGCCACGAGGACACTCTGTTTATGGGTCACCAACAGGCTTTCCATGTCTGCCTTATCATGACCATATTATTGTGCAAACCGTGGATAGTACTGCTCTTTCAAAAATTCAGTGGGTTCTTTTGCTTTGGTTTTTGAGGGTGGCTCATATCCTTGTCAACAATGATTCCATACACCAACTCAGTATCCTCCAATTTCCCGCCAACTTTACCTTCTACTTTAATTAGATCCAAGTTAACATTTTTTTTCTTTCTAGATCAGCAGCAACAAGAACAACTTTGACAGCAATCTCAGCCAATCTACGCTTACACTGATTCACAATTTTTGATGACAGCATAGTCATATAAGTCTGAATCAAAGGCTCAAAAATAGTTTCTCCAAATTCAAACTTATTAGCAATTGGTTCCCAGATGTTCAACAGCAATCCTGGAAGCCATTTCATATCCTAAAGAGGTGAATTCCACGCTCCAAAAGCCTCTTGGCTTGCTCGAGACAAGATCCAGCCAACACGATAACACCGACATCAGATTCATGTTTACCATCCTTTTGTATTGTATTCCTTACGACACTTGAATTTGTTAATTGAATTTCTGACTTTTGCATTTGGATTCTGTTATGGTGAGAGGCTAATTACTTCATTGAGTGCAGGGGTGGCAGCCTTTCATCTATTCCCCGTATAACACCGATAAGACCATCTAAAGCAGGAATATGCATGGCGGACAACGGACAGCTTACAGGGAATGCACTTCTTGACAATGAGTTAGCAAGGTCTTTAAAGACATTACTGCAAGTTATGTTGCTATCAAAGTTAGCAATACATATTAACCATAAATGTCTTTTGTCTGCAGGAGTCACCAAGGGCTTCCATGGCTATCTCTTGCTGCTGGTACGAAGTCTTATATCTGCTTTGTGCAAGTCTCGAAATGACACAAGAGAAAAAAACTTCTAGCTGCAATTTGAGTTCTGTACGAAGATGATGATAAAGACCGAGAACAATGCTTGGGTGATGGTGAATAGAAGACCCTCTGAGTTCTGAAGCTGAATTAATCGAGATTAAGGCCAAAAAAGGAACGTCTTCCTCAAATGCATGGTATATCGAGTTATCCTGTTGTGACAACTCTGCTTGATGAACTATATGGAAGCAGGTATTCATTATAGTGCAAATGTGTTGGTTATTAAGTATTACAAATGCTTTGATTTTCACCAGGTCCATAGTATCGACAACATTGACTGTGTTTGATTAATCACATCCAGAGTTGACGACAGAGCAACACCAGTAATCGGGGCGCCAGTTTCATCCGCCAGAGTTGGAGATACAGGGCAGGTTCTTGGCTTGGGTGGTCTGGTGAGCTTCCATTAGCAATTTTGATCTCTTTTAGGAATGCTGATGGGCTAAAGACGTGTCTACTTATGCGTCTAGCGGTATCTTACTGCAAATGCACAGCCTATCGAAGTAATATTTAAGATTATCGATCCACAGGGATTCTATTGTTACTTAGTGCTAGATGAACTTCTAGTTTAGCTAAGGCGAATGGTTGTCACGATTTTTTGTTGGCTTTTAAGACTATTAAAGGCGGAATTAAATTTAAGTTTTAATAAAGTAATATTAAGGCGGTCGGTATGTAATTATACTAACTTAGGTGGGTCAATCTAACCTAGGCTTATAAAGATGTTCACTTAATCTATTCGGTAGAGGTTACCAGTTTAAATACCCTCAACTCACACTCTCGTGGTCTTATATCAGATCTTATCCCTAAAGCCCTATGCCTGCTCTCGCTAGCCCATAAGTGTTTAGAGGTAATTTTTGGAAACTAAGTAATTCTAATTTATCTTAAAGCGCTCTCGCTGTGTTTAATTTAAATGCCTGACTTTAGCTATCTGGTTAAAATCTCACACTCTAGTGGTCTTGACCTAACCTAATACTCTTTTCTTACTCTCGTAACGAAAAGGTCTATTTCAATTAAAAAGTATCAGCCAGAATGTTAAGTGATTAATTATTTTCAGCCTATGGTTATATTTTACCGGTTAAGTTTATTATAATTACATACCGCCCTAAGGTGTTTAGCTACTCATCGATGTTGAATCAGACAGAGACAGAGAATTTAATAATAACGTACTCATGGCAGAAAAATAAATAGACATTATAATTAAATTAAATTGCAATATAATGAAAAACCTGGTTAACAAATATTCGAGCAGACTCCTTCTTCCACAGACCGGAAAGCTTGGAGTTGGCGGAAATTTAAAATAAACGAATGCTGAAGGTTTAGAAACAAATAAATGTATAACAATTTCCTGATGTTGGAAATTGTTATATGGTTGGTTTGGATACAAATAAAAACGAAACAGAAAACTCAAAATAATGCGGGAATAGAAAGGCTGGTTCGTAATACAGTACGGCAGAGCTTCCGCAGGAATTTGAATAAAGAATTGTGTGTCCTTGTTCATAGAACTTGTACTATTTATAGAGTCCTTAATGGGCTGGATTTTTGGACCTTTGTTGCATGGGCCTTGCTGAATTTGTTGAAGGAATGCAGGAACGTGGCAACAAAATGGGAGGAATGGTCTTCACGTAATGCCAATAGGAGAAGTGGTCTTCACGTAATGCCTTGACGTAGTCTGAGTCAAAAAAAACCAAATTTTATCCCTGTCACGGTCGTGACAAGGTCTTCACGTTCGTAACTTAAGGTTTTTAAGTGTCACGGTCGTGACCACTCTCTTACGGTCGTGATGGCTCAAATTAGGGTGTCACGGTCGTGACACCCTTGTAACGATCGTGGCTGCAACAAATTATGCAGTATTTTGCAGGCTTCTTCATTTCTTCATCTCTTTGTGGTTTCTTTTGTTCCTTTTTCTCTTAATTCATGATTTAGCTCCATATAATGATGTACCTTCAAAATGGTAAGAAAAACTCGAGAAATCGAGTGTTAAAACGGTGAATATGCGATAAAACGTTAATGAAATCTAGCAATATAATCGATGCGTTTTCTCGTTATCAAACTTCCCCAAACTTAAACCTTTGCTTGTCCTCAAGCAAATAGTCGGTTGAAAATCGGCGGACAATATTTTATTCACGCATACTCATAGCAAATCGTACGAGGGATCGTTTTGTCGGATAATCCGGTACTTTGATAGAACACTACCGATACACTAATGACACAAGCAACAAGCTGTGTCGTCGACTTCCCGTTAAACGAAACAATCGGCAATTACATTACGATTTCACCTGGAGTTTTTCGATCTTATTTCGCCCAGTTTCATTCTAGCGCAATCACATTAAGCCCTTTGCCTTAGCACGCACGTAGTGGAGTAGCCGGTTAGCGATTTTGATCCTTTTTGAGCATGGGGTCTGGTACACGAGTGTGGTAACCCTACATATTTTATCCGATTTGGAGGTTGTGGGGGATCGAGCCGTAGCACACCCTACCGAGTTCAGAACCAGTACCTCTGAACCAACCTGCAACGGACTCCTTCTCATATTTCTCGTTTCTTATATGCGACCGTGTACTTTGGTGCAATTTCTTTTCATTTTGCATCGAGATATGAAGGATCATTGTTGATTAGGCATCAAACGCTTATATTCATCGGCTCCCCACGTGGTTTGTGTTCAGACGGTGCTGACTGCTAGTATAAACTACTGGGGGTTACTTTTGAACTGAAACTAAAGGTGTACTCGCAATGGTAATCGGGATGGAATTGCTTAAGTAGGGAGTCAAAGATGTCAAGATTGTATTGGTCTTGCTTAATCGTTCTCGGCTTCCTAATTACGATTCCGTAGGTAAGTCGGGTAATGCGAATAATTAAAGATTTTTTCTGGTATAGCTAAATAATCGGGGAAAGTTCGAAATTAAAGAAAATAGCACAAAGATTTGCTCATTTCATTAATTTGCGAAAAGAAATACAACGGAATTGAAAATACAACGAATTGGAAAAGTGCGAAAAAGGGAAAAATGCGGAAATGAAAGGTACCTCTCCCACACTATATCAGACATTGTCCTCAATGTTGTGATATAAATGCGGTACAAATACAGTACAACGACTAAAACGAAAAACAAACATAAGCGAACTAAAACTATGGCTGCTGAGGACCGCGGGCTCGGCCTCTGGTGCGGGAGCGGCGTCTGGAAGGAGTCGCTTCAGGATCAGAACCGGTGCCCGAGGCAGCAGTGATGCTAATGCGGAGGGCTTCTAGCTCGCTGAAAATTTCTCCAAACCTCTCATTAGTAGCTTCCTGGTTTGCTGCAATAGTGCTGAGTAAAGCATCATACTGCGCCTTCTGCCTTCGCTCCAGTGCGGCGTTCATCTGGTTCTGCTGATGAATCGCAAGGAGGACTTCCTCAAGTGTGATTTCGGGAGCAGGGGGCTGTCGGGTAGATGTCTCTGGTATATCCTGGACAGGCTCAGCTGCATCCATAGCGTCCTGCATCTCATCCTCTGGAGGGTCTGCCGGATCATCATGAATAGGGACGTGATCGGCAGCAGCAGGTAAAACAAAGAGCCAGTTGGCTCGGTTGGATGGATCGATGCGGTCGCGGGACGGCAGAATGATATGATGGAAAATGGTGTCGTTGACAACAGGGTTATACCTGTCATCCTCTCGCTGCACAATCAGGTGAGCGGACCTGCAATAATTCTTGGTGAGGAATTCGGCGGCTAGGTAAGGCTGATTAACGACCAAGTCACCAAGCCCCAACTGAATGGCGAGGGTGGTGACAATGCCGCCTATGAAGAACGGGGAGGAGCCTCTGTGTGCAATGGCCTGGATGTGATAAAGCATGAAAGGGGCAGCATTGATCGACTCGTCATTAAGAGCGCAGTGTAAGAATAGAAGCTCCTTGGAGTTGAGCTTATGGTTGCTTTCTCGAGCGAAGATGGTGTTGCATATGACACGGTGAAAATAGCGGATTGCCGGGTTGTGGATGTGCGTAGCGTTGAGGCTTTGGAAGGTGGATGCACGGTGTCGCTACTGCGAAAATCGGCGCCGGCTGAACAGAAGAGTCGCCACCGCGCGTTATTTATCCCACGGGAGGGAAAGGAAACGCTCGAAGTAAACCTCGCAAAAAACGGGAAAAGGTATGGTCATCGCAACCAAAACCTGGGTTCGGGAGTCGGTTACGCAAGGGGGAAGGTATTAGCACCCCTCACGTCCGTCGTACTCGACGGGATCCACGCTTGCTTGGGTTGTCTAAAGGATGCAAAACAATCTATCTACGGCTGCTTAATCTAAACGGAAGGGAATTGACTCGATAGAGCGTCGCACTCTACGCCTACGTATTCTCAAGAGAGAAAGTCAGAGTCAACGTAGTTCGGGACTACAGGGAAAATTGGCTCGCCAAGACCTCGCGTCTTGTGCCTACGTACTTCCACACTGCATGGAAGATCAGAGCTTTACGTAGTTCAGGCTAACTACGGCTAAACAGGGCATTCTCACACAGCAGTAAGAAATCAAACTGGTTTCAAAGGGTACAGGGACCTATGGGCAAAACTACGGCTTGGTCTCAAATGCACAAGGCAAGAGAGAAAAAGGGGTACAATTAGTCGTCAGCGGGAAAGTCTCGATCGCACAGCAGCGAGAGAACAAAGGTTAATTGTTAGTGTGCTCGCTAGGATATCGCATCCTATGCCTACATATTCTCGTCTGGTACGAGAAATCAGAGCAGCTGTAGTTCGGCTACTTCGGGACCACAGCTCAAATCTCGTTTTATTAACATTCTGAAAAATGAATTACAATGATTGAATACTGAAAAATAAACCCCTAGGAAATACTATCCTATCCTATTCATCTATAATGGAAAAATCAAATGGAAAATAGTCCCCTAACAAGTGGACTTCTAAACTATCCTAAAAAATGTGTAAAATATCTCTATGAAGAAATACACTCTAAAAAAAAATTAAATCTACACTAATATATATTATTTTTTTTTTACTATTTTTTCATATTCTTTCTCCACTATTTTCAACATTATCTTCTCTTATTTTTCAATATCTCTTTTCTCTTTTTCAAGTATTTTTCACTATTATTTCAAATACTTTCTTTTCTTTGCTTTTTCTTTTCTTACTATTTTCCCACATATTTTCCATATATTTTTTCAATAATTCTTTTCCATTTTCCATATTTCTCTTCTTTTTCACTTTCTTTTTCTATTTTTCAAATATAATCTTTTCTTTTTCTATTTTCTCTATTTTTGCAATCTTCTTTTTCTATTTCTTTTTTTTTTATTGTCTCTAAACAAAAGAAATAAAAATACACAAGGGGAGGGGCAACTGCTACAAAGGGGGTATTGCAAGCAGAAAAAAGGAAATAAAGGCCCAGCCCACAAAAATAAAGAAAAAAAATGGGGGAAGGGGGTGCTGGATGAACCGGGGGTGCATGAGCTGAGATGAGTTCATTGGGCTTGGCCCATTGCCACCAACACACGAAAAAGGGGGGTATGGAGGAGAATGGATGGTGTACGGACAAGAAACCAATGGGCTTGAGGCCCAATCCAACACACAGCCCTCTCTCTCTGAACCCTCAAACCCTAATCTTTCTGTTTCTCCCAAATCACTGTTCACCTTCCGCCGTTCTCCCTCTCTCAGCTTCTCTGATTCGCCTTCGTTTCTCAACCTTTCAGATTCGTTCCAATCATCTTATCTACATCTTGTAACACAAATGAATCGAACTGCAAAATACCTCAAATCTCCCGGAAACAAGTCATCTATTCTTGGATGTTCTTGAGGCAAATCGTTGGTGAAGACTTGAACACATTTCTGGAAGAACTCTTGAAGTTTCTGGAGATTGAAACGAAGGCTTGATGTTCTTGACGGCAAGATCTATAAACACTTGTTGTTCTTGATGGAAAGATCTATAAACACTTGTTGTTCTTGATGTGATGTTAAAAGATCTTGATCGGAGACGAGGCGAAGTTGATGATCGCTGATGAAGAATCTGGAGGTTTTTCTGAAGAACCTTGAAGGTGTTCTTGGAAGGCGAAGAACAATGATGAACATTGATCGGAGCTCTCATGTGCTACGATTTCTGGTGATTGAAGATCGTGGATGGATGGCGATGAAGGATTCTGGGGATTTTTGTGAAGAACCTTGAAGATTCGTTCTGAAAATGATGAACTTGACGATGAAGGATCTGGCTTTTTCTGAAGAACCTTGAAGATTCTGGGGAGTCTTGATCTTCGATGAAGACTTCGACTCTGGAAACTTGTTGAAGATTTCATGGCGTTTCTGACGATTTCTTTGTGCTCGTTGATGGTTGATGATCGGAAACTGGCATTTTTCTGGGTTTGTTGATTATGGAAGATGAAGGTGGAAGATGAACGATGATGAAAAGAGATGAAGTTCTGGGATTTTCTGGGTTGTTGGAGGTTTTCCGACGAAACAGACGGTGGCCGGAGGTCGTTTGGGGCATCGGAGACGGTTGGAGGCGGGGGTTGCATGGCCGCCGGCCATGCAACCGGTGAGGGCTATGGTGGAGACGCGTGTCACGGTGAAGTAGAGGGAGTGGGCGCATGTGCGCCACCTGGCACTGGGTGGCAGAATGTGAGAGAAAGTGGAGAGTGATGTGGGGCTGTGTGTGGGTGAAACGTGGGTCCTCCTCCTGTGTACACGTGTTACTGAAGCTATTTAAAGGACTTGGAAATTCTGGACCTTTCTGGAAATATAGTAGACTTTGGCTGATTTTGGACTCTTCTGGATTCTTCTGCATGAATTGGGCTTCAAAGACCCTAATTGGGCCCACGAAAATCTGTCAACAAACTCCAAAAAACTGCATTAAAAGGATTAATGACCAAAAATGGGATTAAGACCTAATACTAATCTAAATTGTGATTAAAGACCTAATTAACTAGTAAAACTAATTAACTAATCTGAATGAAAATTAAATGGACTACTAATACAAATTAAAAAGATTAATAGACTCAATTAAAATCTAACACTTAAACCTAATCAATATAATATCCTAAAAACTGATTAATATCCAATTAAACTCTAATTAAAAAACTCTAATAATTCTCTAATCTAAAAATTCTAATAAATCTCTAATAAATCTCCTATATTAAATCTTCTACAAAATTATTTAGTAAAAGCAAATCTTACAATAAAAAGAAAAAATCTATATTCCTCTAAAAACTATTTTATATCTAGTAAAAGAAAACTATTAAAAATATATTTTCCTATTAATATTCTATTAAAATCTATTATACTCTAAAAATGATTAAAAAATATTAAAATCCTAATAACATTCTATATGAATCTATTATTCTAAAAAGATAAAAGAATGATTTAAAGCTATTTAAAACTATTTTAAAAAAACTATTAATATTCTACATTATTCTAATAAAATCCTAATAAAATCTAATAAAATTCAGGAAAATCACAATAATTCCCGAAGGAACAAAAATAGCACCGAACGACACATAACACTGCGAGAGCGCACAAAAATAGCCGGTAAAAATAAACGGACACCGAAACGTCCTCAAAAACACGATTCTATCTATCTAAATTGATTAAAAACACCCGAAACACGAGACGAGGGCTGTGATCCCGATAAAATCAAAACAAATGAAATATGCACTGTATGCGATATGCAGATGCGAATGCGGTCATGCGTCGAAACATCGAGCCAGATACGGGACCCGGTTGGTCAAATTTTGGGGTGCAACAGCTGCCCCTGTTCAAGCGACTTGGACCTGAAGGGTTGAAGAGCGCTCAGCCTTCAAACATTCAGAGGTACGAGACGGTTGAATACCAATAAAACCCAAAAATTTGCCAACCGCAGAAAATATACTGTAAAGCTGCTTGAGGAATAAAATCCAGAACCGAACCCAGCCGTCACGGCAACAAACTGATCAATCATCTGGTAAAGAACTCCTGATTTTAACACCCGTTACTCGCGTGATACCACTGATAACAATCCTGAGAGTTGCAACAAAACATCTGATCTTCTCACCTCGTCTGCTGATAGACAGGAAGAGAACTATACTCACATCGTCTAAGGATAGACGGAAAGACACCCTGTTCTCATTCAACACCGTCCCGAAGGAAAAAATCAATACTCACATCGTCTGAAGATAGACGGGAAGACACCCTGCGAACCAATACTCACATCGTCTAAGGATAGACGGAAAGACACCCTGCGAACCAATACTCACATCGTCTAAGGATAGACGGAAAGACACCCTGCGAACCAATACTCACATCGTCTAAGGATAGACGGAAAGACACCCTGCGAACCAATACTCACATCGTCTAAGGATAGACGGAAAGACACCCTGCGAACCAATACTCACATCGTCTAAGGATAGACGGAAAGACACCCTGCGAACCAATACTCACATCGTCTAAGGATAGACGGAAAGACACCCATAATCCGAAGAAAACTTCAATTCAATACTCACATCGTCTGAGGACAGACGGAAAGACACCCATAATCCCGAAGGAAAAAAAATTCGATACTCACATCGTCTAAGGGTAGACGGGAAGACACCCAAAATCCCGAAGGAAAAAAAATTCAATACTCACATCGCCTAATGATAGACGGAAAGACACCCATAATCCCGAAGGAAACATCATTAATACTCACCTCGTCTAAGGATAGACGGAAAGACACCCAAAATCCATACTCACATCGTCTGAGGACAGACGGGAAGACACCCATAATTCCGAAGGAAAAAAAACTTTAATACTCACATCGTCTAAGGGTAGACGGGAAGACACCCATAATCCATACTCACATCATCTAAGGATAGACGGAAAGACACCCATACGCACTTCAATATCATCCATTAACTTTCAGAATCCTTTCGTCTACGGGACTTGATGAAAAGAACAATATCCTTAAAGGGGCCACATCATCAGTATGGACCGACGGGAAGAAAACCACCTTCGAAGAGCCATGTCGTCAATAAGAATCGACAATCAGGAAAACCAACTTAAAATGTCATCTCATCCAATAAACAGAAAGAAAATCACTATCCGAACGATCACTTTGAAACCCTGAACATCTAATGATAGCTGGAGAAGACTAGCTGGGGGAAACACGCCATCCATACGATCTGACGATAAAAACCCGCTGAAAAATCACCTGCAACTTCACATCGTCTACTGATAGACGGAAAGAAAACCATATGCTAGAGAACCCCCTCTTGAAACCCCACTGAAAAATCACCCAAAACTTCACATCGTCTACTGATAGACGGAAAGAAAACCATTCGAACTCAAGACGTCTAATGATAGACAGAGAAATCCACTTATTGGAGGAACACATCGTCAATATGAATTGACGGGAAGAAAAGTCTGTCGATACCAGATGACTGATTGATCAAAGCATAGCTGTTGTATGATCTGAGAATACGAATAAACTGCTAAACTGTTTAAACACTGCCGCTGGATAAATGCCCTTGAACTGATCACAGAGTAGTTCACGCCTGCCATATGAGGCTGATAAAAACCCTGGCTTATGCTTCGTATGCATATGCATATGCTTGAATTTTTCTAGGACGTAATGCTCCATTCAGGATGGAAATGCTACGCATTTTGAGAATGAAATGCAGGTATGATGCAAATATGATGATGCATGCAATATGCTAATGCAGGCTCGAGCTGCTGGAGAAGGTCTGGTACAGAAAACCACTTCAGCAAAATAAATGCTGAAGACAAAGCCAACTCCGCTGGGGATAAACCGGATATCACAGAATTATTCCAGCAAAATAAATGCTGGAAGAGTAGCATCAACTCCGCTGGGAAATTGGGAACTTAGCCGAACACCTCGTCGAAGTAACACCCTATTGGGGAATATAACTCGGTTGGGGAATAGCAGATGTGCCAAGTAAGATTGGACTTCTCTGGGAACAGCTGACCCGTGCCAATGAAAAATTGGACGTTGCTGGAGAAAATAGGCGGAGTCTTCCTGCGTACTGACGAAGACTGGATTTGGAAACTGATGCGCCAACACGGATGGGCCTCACAGTAATCGCCAACATGGATTTGGACTTCTAGGCTATCTGTGATGGGTCAGGTACGACTGACGCTGGAAAACGTTCTGCCTGAACACACAGCTTTCTGATTAAAGAGTCAAAGGATAGTAACACAACTTCCCGACATTTGCCTCGCACTCAAAAAATTGGATGACTCTGCTCAAATAACCCTGAATAACTCTGATGATGCGGAGAAGAACAATCCCTTTGCTTCTGACATGCCCCAGCCTGCGGGACCTCTGTGGGGATAGTCCTCGAAAGGAAATCTGAAAATCTGTACCCTGATAGTCTGATAAGAAAGGCCCCAGCATTCTGAACTTCGGAGAGATACTTCCCATCAAATGCTTCTCGAACAAAGAATAACCTCTGCGCTCTTACGATGGTCTGCCCCTGATTGCGACGATTTTGCCCCTGATTATCTGATTCAGAGTAGTGCCCCTGACTACGAGATATTTACCGAATCTCAACCTGATTGCCTCCAGGATAACTGACTTCGAAAGGCTGACCTGACTGGGGATTACTGTAACAGCTTGCCCCTGCTCTCGGAACATTCAGGCGTTCTGTATTCTATCCTGACCGTACTTTCCGCTGTAGGAAACTTTTCTGCTGTCAAGCGCTTACTCGCAAGTAAAACAAGTTGTTCTGTGTAAAAGACATATTAATGCAACACATATGACAGCTTTGACATCCAATCTGTTCACTGGGAAAAGGAAAAAAACAGTTTATGGCATAAAATGCACAAGACATTTATCAACATCAGTACCAACGTGGTAAGAGGAACCCTTTTAGGAGTCAGAATCGACGCGACCTTTACCGAAGTATGCTTTCGAAACAACCTGCTTCAATTAGGACTTTTGAAGGTTATAACGTGGTTAGGTTCACGGTTTTGAAAGAAAGGATAAAGGCTCAAAGTTTATTTTAACCCACCCATTCTCCTTGATGTTCTCCCATCCTACGTTCAGCTAATTCGACCTTAGCGCTCACCTCTCAGAGGCTAAAAGATAGGAGTGATAGTTCGAGAAATTAGGATTGTTGGAAGTGACAGCCACTCACCTTTGTCTTTGCCACTTAGGGTCACACGACTCGCATTTGCCGAGGATTTTTCTTTTTGTCCTCCTTTCATCCTTTTTTATCCCTAACTTTTGCCTGGACTGACTCTTTTTGAGTTTCTTTTGATTCTTTAAGTCCAGCGGGATGCCCTCATTTTTGCCTAAGTCATTTGTTTTGAAGTTTTCTTGACTTAGCGGGCTTCTGATTCTTTTGCTTTCTCTTTTTCGAACAAGTCGTGTAACACTGGTCGTCTGACTCATTGGGGAATAATGTGACTGTCTCATTGTGATTTTTTTTAGGCACGACCTCTAGAGGTGTGATTGATCCTCGAACGGACACTCCTTTTGCAATTTGGACGCCCGGTCAAATTAGCTAACACCTACCCTGCCCCAGGTTAAGATTGAGGGTTTTTCGTTTTCAGAAGGAAACTCCTACTACAAGGCTCAAAGGGGTTAACAAGGGATTATCTTCCTTATATCTCCGGTGTTTAGGGATTTGAAACAATGCCTGTACATCATCAACAGGTTTTATTTCAAAAGCATACAATCGGAATTTTGCATGTCGTTCATTTTCGTCATCCTCCCCGGATTCCTCTTAACCAGGCGTTTGGACATTTGTAAAAACAGTTAGTGAACACGAATGGATTTGATCAAAACATGCATATTTATTTCATTATCATCAATTGAATGAAAACAACAAGCTTTACAAACAAGATTGCATTTTAACCAGGAAAGAAACTACAAATGTAAAGAAATGACAAGATAAAACCAAGAAAAAATGCTAGCCTCCGAGAACCGGGCTTTCACATCTGTCCTGCTGCTGAACCAGCTATCTTCACAATCAGTTATTAGAGGCAATTCGGTATTGTCCTGATCTGCTTTCAACGACTCAACCAAATTATGGAGCCCCTTCTCCTTCATTCAGATGATTTTGGGACCTTCCTGCCCGAAGCTGATTGCTGCACTATCAAGTAGATCATGCACTTTGTGCTTGAAGGCCAGACAATCTTCAATGTTGTGCCCCTGTGCTCCTGAATGGATATCGCAGCGCTCCTTGATATCATAACCTGCTGGAGGTGTACCTGTTAGCGGGGCTAACTTCCTCTTCTCAACCAACTGCAATCGTAGCAACCCCTGAAGAAGTTCGGCATACGGCATCGGAGGCGCACTAAATACCCTCAACGGCCTCTGATTTTGAGCTCTTCGCTGATCGGGATGCTGTGGCTTCTTCCACTGTTGAGATCGTTGCTATTGTCGCTGGTATCGGGTTGACGGTTGAACATCCTTCGTAGCAAATACAACATCGGTTTCTTGACTTTCACCGCACTGATTAAGGCACTCATTATGCTTATCCATTTTCTTTCTCAGATCTGCCCCAGGAATAGGCAACAATTGCGGGCATGGAGATTCTGACACCATGGAATCTAGGATACGTTTCTGACCTACTGCAGCTTTGGAAACATCCGTCATCTTAACATCCACTGAGACAGGATCAATACACACAGTTACACCGCTCGGCGTGAATTCAATATCTTTCGAGTCAATCAGGTCTTGAACATTGTGCTTAAAAGCATGACAACCCTCGATGTCGTGTCCGAGTGCCCCGGAATGAAATTCACATTGCTTACTAGCATCGTACCCGTAAGGAAGCGCTCATGTGGGTGGTTCCATTGTTCTCTTTTCAACCTTTTTGAACCTCAATAAAGTCTGCAATAGCTCAGCATACGTTGTAGGTGGCGCCTCAAATATCCTTTCTGGCTTCCCTTCCTGAATCCTCCGTTGAGCCGGATGCATCTTTTGTTGCTGCTCAGGTTCCACAGGTCCAGGTGGCACGAGCTTCTTTACTGCGGCTTCAAATAGCTGACCATCCTCTTTCCTAAGCACATTCTTGACTACTCCCATGACCAAACTCATTTGGGTCTTCAGCTGACTGCTTTCCTCTTTGAGTATCTTCTGCTCCAGACGCATCTCTTGCATGTCTCTCATCATCTGCCCCAGCTGGCTTCGGACTTCAATCAATTCAACCTGATTCTGTTCCATATCTCTGAAGGAATTCCTGCAATAAACTGGACGATGAGGAAATAAGACCCACGGTTCTGATGTACCTGCTAAATGATAATGCAATGCAGAAAGCAAACACATATTCATAACGAGACAAAGAGAAACTCAAGCTATCAGTACACAGACGAACATCTCGCACACATGTATAACCAACAAAAGCAGCACGTAGGCACAAACGAGTACAAATACAATGACCCCAGCCAACAATCCTGGTGATGGTCAGCCAACAATAGTGCACAAAAGCTAAACAGGTTAGGCAGAGAAAGCAGATGCAACACCCGACACAGAAACCTCTAGAAACTTCTCCCATATTCAACTGAACTCTCCGTTTGACAATCTTCAGAGCACACACTTCCCGTGGAGTCTTCCATGACATTAACTGACGAACCCACGCAGCTGGATGACGGAGAGTCAATAATCTGAACAACACCCTGACGCGTGATGAAAATCCGGTTAGAGTCTAACAGATCCTGAACCTGACTTCTAAGCACCTTACAATCATCGTTGAATGCCCCTGTGCCCCAGCATGGTACTCACAGCGGGCGCTGGCATCAAAACCTGGAGGATACAGTGGAATCACTGGATTAGTCTCTTTCGGCACCATCAATCCACTTCTGACCAGATCTGGCAATAACTGACTGTACGACACCGGTAGCTGAGTAAACTGCCTTTCAGGTTTCCTTGGTCTTCGTTGGGCGTGCTGACGCGATCGACGACAGGATGACCGTTGACTTGAAGTGTCTGAAAACCGATCCTGAGATGCTAGAGATTCTGAGACGACGTCATTTCCTTCTTCCCACTCTTCTTGAGAACTGACAACTGATTCATTCTTATCAACTGGGAAATAAGGAGCATCTCGAAGCTTTCCACTCTTGAGTCCTCTCTCAACAAGCTCTCCCATTCTCATCAGGCCCACAAAGCTTGTGCAACCGAACAATTTGTCATAATAATGGCCTTTCAGAGTACCCAAGAAGATGTCAACCATTTCTCTTTCCTGAAGCGGTGGTTGAACACTAGCAGCCAATTCTTTCCATCTTCGCAAATACCCTCTGAAGGATTCATTCTCCGCCTGAGATAATTCTTGCAGATGTACGAGGCTAGGAGCCATATCCAGGTTGTAGTCGTACTGCTTCACGAAAGCTCTGGCTAAATCCACCCATGATCGAATCTGATTACTTCCTAATTGCACATACCACCTCAAGGATGCCCCAGTCAGGCTATACTGAAAGCAATGGATCATCAACTTGTCATCTCGCACAAACGCAGTCATTCTTCGACAGAACATCATCAAATGCACTTTCGGACAACTAACTCCCATGTACTTTTCGAACTTCGGCACTTTGAACTGATAAGGCAACACCAGGTCAGGAACCAAACACATATCTGCGGCATTCAGGTTAATAGCATCTTTGACCTCCAAAGCTTTAACTCTTTCTTCCAGTACTCGGAACCTTCTAGCACCTTCAAGAGCCCATGAGTTTACAGTCCTGGCTACTGGGATATATCCGCGTGGATTCCTCTCAGGGAAAACAGCACCTTGATTACTAACAGGAGGAAAGCGGTCATTTCTGGCAACGAACTGCTCATGTCGATCCCGGTTTTCAACAGTGGGTTGTACAACTTGGTCTGCAGTCAGGTTGTTCGCTTGCGGGAAGTCTTCCATAGAATCATACCGATGGTTGGACGTCATGGTAAACCCTGTCAAAGTGTTAGGAGACTGGAAATTGCCTTCAGACATAGCTATCAATTACCTTGAACTGACTACACTGCTTGATTATGCTCAGATCTGCTTCAACCCCTTGGTCGTCCTCTGACAATCAACAGTTGCTCAATCCAAACTCCGGGTACTCACCTTCAGGAAACAAAGGCTGGATCAGAACTCTGGCTAGCTGGAGAAATGTTATGCAATATGATGCGAAGATGCCTATGCAAATGCAATGCAATGCAACAAACACGGGATCACAGCCCCCACACAATCTAAATACTGCTGCACTGCTGACGGAGTACGCTTGCTCTGAAGAGAAGACCAAAATAATGGGTAGGTTGGAAGTCAAGTTTCCTGCAAAAAACCCCCCACTCACAGGTGTGGACCTATATCTGACAAGGTACGACATCCTATGCGGTCGTCAGCGTCACAGACTTTCAAAACTGACGATACGATTCCCAGAAGGAGTGGCATCATCAAGTCTTGAAGAGGCCTCACTTAGCTAACTTCCAAATGATCGGTTCCCAGAGTCGACAATCCAACTAACCAGCAACCCGAGCCACCCAAAGGGTGGGACAAGAGGCCAACCAGAAGAACCTCGTCTGAGTGTAGATTTCGCGGGACACTAGGACATGCAAAGCATGTGCGCGCCCACTAATTTCTACTCTAAGTCTAAGGTGCACTCCAAGCCCAGGTCCGGCTTATCTCTCAATCATAGAACACCCGTAACACCCCAACAGCAACAGATAATATCAATAAATAAGCCCCAAATAGACAAGCAAACAAGCGCTAGGATTGACTCTCTCTTAGGGGACGTTGGATCCCATATGCATAAGGGCTATCGCAGTCCTTAGCAGCCAGGGGACGTTGGATCCCCAGCAGAGTCGCCAGCTGTCGCTACTGCAAAAATCGGCGCCGGCTGAACAGAAGAGTTGCCACCGCGCGTTATTTATCCCACGGGAGGGAAAGGAAACGCTCGAAGTAAACCTCGCAAAAAACGGGAAAATGTATGGTCATCGCAACCAAAACCTGGGTTCGGGAGTCGGTTACGCAAGGGGAAGGTATTAGCACCCCTCACGTCCGTCGTACTCGACGGGATCCACGCTTGCTTGGGTTGTCTAAAGGATGCAAAACAATCTATCTACGGCTGCTTAATCTAAACGGAAGGGAATTGACTCGATAGAGCGTCGCACTCTACGCCTACGTATTCTCAAGAGAGAAAGTCAGAGTCAACGTAGTTCGGGACTACAGGGAAAATTGGCTCGCCAAGACCTCGCGTCTTGTGCCTACGTACTTCCACACTGCATGGAAGATTAGAGCTTTACGTAGTTCAGGCTAACTACGGCTAAACAGGGCATTCTCACACAGCAGTAAGAAATCAAACTGGTTTCAAAGGGTACAGGGACCTATGGGCAAAACTACGGCTTGGTCTCAAATGCACAAGGCAAGAGAGAAAAAGGGGTACAATTAGTCGTCAGCGGGAAAGTCTCGATCGCACAGCAGCGAGAGAACAAAGGTTAATTGTTAGTGTGCTCGCTAGGATATCGCATCCTATGCCTACATATTCTCGTCTGGTACGAGAAATCAGAGCAGCTGTAGTTCGGCTACTTCGGGACCACAACTCAAATCTCGTTTTATTAACATTCTGAAAAATGAATTACAATGATTGAATACTGAAAAATAAACCCCTAGGAAATACTATCCTATCCTATTCATCTATAATGGAAAAATCAAATGGAAAATAGTCCCCTAACAAGTGGACTTCTAAACTATCCTAAAAAATTTGTAAAATATCTCTATGAAGAAATACACTCTAAAAAAAAAATTAAATCTACACTAATATATATATATATATATATATTTTTTTTTTACTATTTTTTCATATTCTTTCTCCACTATTTTCAACATTATCTTCTTTATTTTTCAATATCTCTTTTCTCTTTTTCAAGTATTTTTCACTATTATTTCAAATACTTTCTTTTCTTTGCTTTTTCTTTTCTTACTATTTTCCCACATATTTTCCATATATTTTTTCAATAATTCTTTTCCATTTTCCATATTTCTCTTCTTTTTCACTTTCTTTTTCTATTTTTCAAATATAATCTTTTCTTTTTCTATTTTCTCTATTTTTGCAATCTTCTTTTTCTATTTCTTTTTTTTTATTGTCTCTAAACAAAAGAAATAAAAATACACAAGGGGAGGGGCAACTGCTACAAAGGGGGTATTGCAAGCAGAAAAAAGGAAATAAAGGCCCAGCCCACAAAAATAAAGAAAAAAAAATGGGGGAAGGGGGTGCTGGATGAACCGGGGGTGCATGAGCTGAGATGAGTTCATTGGGCTTGGCCCATTGCCACCAACACACGAAAAAGGGGGGTATGGAGGAGAATGGATGGTGTACGGACAAGAAACCAATGGGCTTGAGGCCCAATCCAACACACAGCCCTCTCTCTCTGAACCCTCAAACCCTAATCTTTCTATTTCTCCCAAATCACTGTTCACCTTCCGCCGTTCTCCCTCTCTCAGCTTCTCTGATTCGCCTTCGTTTCTCAAGCTTTCAGATTCGTTCCAATCATCTTATCTACATCTTGTAACACAAATGAATCGAACTGCAAAATACCTCAAATCTCTCGGAAACAAGTCATCTATTCTTGGATGTTCTTGAGGCAAATCGTTGGTGAAGACTTGAACACATTTCTGGAAGAACTCTTGAAGTTTCTGGAGATTGAAACGAAGGCTTGATGTTCTTGACGGCAAGATCTATAAACACTTGTTGTTCTTGATGGCAAGATCTATAAACACTTGTTGTTCTTGATGTGATGTTAAAAGATCTTGATCGGAGACGAGGCGAAGTTGATGATCGCTGATGAAGAATCTGGAGGTTTTTCTGAAGAACCTTGAAGGTGTTCTTGGAAGGCGAAGAACAATGATGAACATTGATCGGAGCTCTCATGTGCTACGATTTCTGGTGATTGAAGATCGTGGATGGATGGCGATGAAGGATTCTGGGGATTTTTGTGAAGAACCTTGAAGATTCGTTCTGAAAATGATGAACTTGACGATGAAGGATCTGGCTTTTTCTGAAGAACCTTGAAGATTCTGGGGAGTCTTGATCTTCGATGAAGACTTCGACTCTGGAAACTTGTTGAAGATTTCATGGCGTTTCTGACGATTTCTTTGTGCTCGTTGATGGTTGATGATCGGAAACTGGCATTTTTCTGGGTTTGTTGATTATGGAAGATGAAGGTGGAAGATGAACGATGATGAAAAGAGATGAAGTTCTGGGATTTTCTGGGTTGTTGGAGGTTTTCCGACGAAACAGACGGTGGCCGGAGGTCGTTTGGGGCATCGGAGACGGTTGGAGGCGGGGGTTGCATGGCCGCCGGCCATGCAACCGGTGAGGGCTATGGTGGAGACGCGTGTCACGGTGAAGTGGAGGGAGTGGGCGCATGTGCGCCACCTGGCACTGGGTGGCAGAATGTGAGAGAAAGTGGAGAGTGATGTGGGGCCGTGTGTGGGTGAAACGTGGGTCCTCCTCCTGTGTACACATGTTACTGAAGCTATTTAAAGGTCTTGGAAATTCTGGACCTTTCTGGAAATATAGTAGACTTTGGCTGATTTTGGACTCTTCTGGATTCTTCTGCATGAATTGGGCTTCAAAGACCCTAATTGGGCCCACGAAAATCTGCCAACAAACTCCAAAAAACTGCATTAAAAGGATTAATGACCAAAAATGGGATTAAGACCTAATACTGATCTAAATTGTGATTAAAGACCTAATTAACTAGTAAAACTAATTAACTAATCTGAATGAAAATTAAATGGACTACTAATACAAATTAAAAAGATTAATAGACTCAATTAAAATCTAACACTTAAACCTAATCAATCTAATATCCTAAAAACTGATTAATATCCAATTAAACTCTAATTAAAAAACTCTAATAATTCTCTAATCTAAAAATTCTAATAAATCTCTAATAAATCTCCTATATTAAATCTTCTACAAAATTATTTAGTAAAAGCAAATCTTACAATAAAAAGAAAAAAAATCTATATTCCTCTAAAAACTATTTAATATCTAGTAAAAGAAAACTATTAAAAATATATTTTCCTATTAATATTCTATTAAAATCTATTATACTCTAAAAATGATTAAAAAATATTAAAATCCTAATAACATTCTATATGAATCTATTATTCTAAAAAGATAAAAGAATGATTTAAAGCTATTTAAAACTATTTTAAAAAAACTATTAATATTCTACATTATCCTAATAAAACCCTAATAAAATCTAATAAAATCCAGGAAAATCACAATAATTCCCGAAGGAACAAAAATAGCACCGAACGACACATAAAACTGCGAGAGCGCACAAAAATAGCCGGTAAAAATAAACGGACACCGAAACGTCCTCAAAAACACGATTCTATCTATCTAAATTGATTAAAAACACCCGAAACACGAGACGAGGGCTGTGATCCCGATAAAATCAAAACAAATGAAATATGCACTGTATGCGATATGTAGATGCGAATGCGGTCATGCGTCGAAACATCGAGCCAGATACGGGACCCGGTTGGTCAAATTTTGGGGTGCAACACACGGGTGTTGGTTAAGTCGTGCCATAGAGTGAAAGCTTGTTCACTAAAATTATCGGGCACGCGACGGTGAGCTTCAGTTCCGTGATTGAAGCCTAACAACTCGGCGATCCTGGTTTGCGAAAGGTTGAACTCTCGGCCATGCAATCTGAATGTTGCGACACCGGTGAGCTGACTCTGAGAACCGGGGGGGGTGATGTAACTGAATGAGCTTAAGAACTCCAGTGTCAGAAGTTCGAATGTGGGCTGAGGTTGACGGCAAAGATCCCACAGACCGACTTTTTGCAGCAGGCTTTGAACACTAGCAAGCATTCCGAGTTCCCTCAAACAGACAATGTCAATGTAACGTGTAGGTTGCACACCGCGGTTTTGGAATCGGATAAAACGTTCTCTCTGAGTTACTCCAGCATCACCTTCTCTAAAAGTAATAGAATCCATTGCATGCAAGAGCTTAGAGTGAAGAATGAAGAGTTTTGATGTTTTGTGAAAAAAATGGTAAAATGAAGAAATGTTGATTCGGGATAAATAATGGAGAGTGAGAATGTGATAGGTTATGATAATGGGGGGTTAATGAGGGTAATGGGGAGTTAATGGAGGTTATGGAGAAAATGGGTAGTTTTTGAGGAAGTTATGGAGGAAGAAGAAGAAGAGGCACGATGAGAAACAGTTCTGTTTCTCACGATTCCTGTAATAGGGGTTGTCACGGTCGTGACATGGGCGTGACGGTCGTGACACGCTGTTTAAGAACGTCACGATCGTGAGATGTGTATGACGACCGTGAGGGTAAGCTTCTTTGGATAATTTCCAGAAAAACATTTTCTCATTTAATTCACATATTTTATGATAATGTATTTTCTTCACTAACACTCATATTAAATTATAAACACCATATAGTATATAATTTCACACAGTACTATACTAACTTGCATGACAATGAGAGATTGTATATAATATGAGATAATGCAAGCATAACAGTACATAGAAAAAATATATAAATTGCTAAAAATGGAGAAGTTTTGGAATTAAAGGTGCATTGCATAAAGTAATTGAAAATGAAGTTACATAAATGGAAATTACGGTATGAAATCGTTGCGAAAAATAAATCTAACTAGAAACGAAAACAATGAGAAAAAAAAATAAACTAAATCACTTATAGCATTTTCAAAAGCGTTTCTTCAAGTCTTCGATGGCGGAGTCCAAGTGATAGAATTGTTCGCAGGTTATGTCAGTCAATCCTATAATGTCCAATCGCATGCTCTTAATGTCTTCTTTAATTAGATTAATGTCAGTTTGGTAAGCATTGAGAGTGTTCATGATGTTTTGTAAGTTGTTAGCATAATCTCCTTGATTCACTTCAGGGATTTCATGTACTTCTTCAGTGTGGTCAATGTCATGGTAACCAGGAGGTGTCTCAGGGTCAGTTTCGACATTGGTCATTATATCATCCTTTATCTTGGAAGACTGAGGTGTTTCAGGAGTAGGTGGATAATCAGGTGGGTTTAACTCATAAAGCCAGTTATCCTTACTGTGAACACTTACTCTAGCATGGTTAGGCAATGTGAACAGGGTTACTACTTCGTTCCGGATTAGGTACTCAAAAGGTGGATATCCTAAATTCCTTATGATATGTCTATTGAAGCAGAAATTAAGATTCATAGGGCGGATTGTTCCTAGACGGTTGCACCTGTCCAGTTGGTACCTAAGTCCTATGGCATCAGCAATCATGGTTACAAGACCTCCTACTAATATAGGTAATTCAGGTTCTTCTTGGATACGGGTGAAGGTTTGCATCATGAAAGGTACACCATTAACAGGCTGTCCATTAGTGAAACATGACATAATAAATATTTCATCTTTAGAAACTCCGGTAATGTTTTCTTCTTTTCCAAAGAAGGTGTGGGCAAGGAATTTATGGAAGTAACGGAGAGCAGGATTATGGATCTCATCATTATTCATGTTGTTTGGTTCAGGGTGGTAGTTTCCGGTTAAAGTTCCCCAAAAGAAATCTAGCTCCATATCCATCAGTTCTACCTGTGTGGTAGTAAAAGCAAATGGTCCACTAGGGAATCCTAACAAGTCAGCTAGTTCTTTATGGTTAAAGTCATATTCTATTCCAAATAGGCGGAAACTAATAAATCCTTTCCTAAATCCAAAACCGCGCTCAGGTAGGTAAATTAAGGAGCTAAGGAACTCAAGGGTGAGCTCGCGGTAAGTCACAAACTTATGTTGGATCAATGCATTCTCCCATCCGAGTCGGTTTAACAAGTACATGACACTATCATGTATACCTAGGGTTTCCATAGTCTTATCATCCGGGTACAGGGTCAAATCCATTTGCCTCTGTGATAACTCTTCAAACTTCATTCTTTGGTTCCTACCTCTAAATTTGGTTTCCATATGGTTAATTGGTTGGTTAGCCATGGTCAGTGCAAATATGGGGGAAACAAATCAGTGGAAAAGACTTTAGAAAATCTGTAAAAAGTGATTTAAGATAAAAATAAGAAAATGAAATGCATAATGTAATGGCGATAATAGTAAAATAAAACTATAAAATGACAAAACAATTGATCAAATAGTAAAACGATAAATAACAATATGCTAAAAGAAAAGAATAGTTTAAATAATTGAATAAGTAAATGGGTTGCCTCCCACTAAGCGCTGTTTTTATCGTCAAAAGCCTGACGTAATGCTTATGTTTAGATTAATCAGGGGAATTAGTGGACAATTCTAAAAGCTTTAGATTATTCGCATAATCGCTATTTTCAACTTTATGATAATGTTTTAAGCGTTGTCCGTTTACTATGAATGGTTCACTATTCCTACCCTTAATTTCTATTGCTCCACTCGGGAATACTTTAGTTATTTCAAAGGGTCCTGACCATCTAGATTTTAATTTTCCAGGAAAGAGCCTAAGCCTTGAATTAAAGAGGAGTACAACTTCTCCCACACTAAATTCTTTCCTAGATAGGCGTTTATCATGCCATCGCTTAGTTCTTTCTTTGTATATCTTAGCATTCTCATATGCATCTAACCTTAATTCTTCTAATTCGTTAATGTCTAGGATTCGCTTTTCTCCTGCAGCATTATAGTTTATATTGAGAGTTCTGATCGCCCAATAAGCTTTGTGTTCTAGTTCTACTGGGAGGTGACAAGATTTTCCATAAACTAGTTTGAAAGGTGTAGTACCTATGGGTGTCTTGTAAGTGGTCCTATAAGCCCATAAGGCTTCATTAAGTTTAGATGACCAATCTTTCCGAGATATGGCGACAGTCTTTTCTAAGATTTGTTTAATCTCTCTGTTTGAGACTTCGACTTGTCCGCTTGTTTGTGGGTGATATGGTGTAGCCACACGGTGTCTTACTCCATATTTAGATAGTAATTTGTCAAAGATTTTTGAAATGAAGTGCGAGCCACCGTCACTTATGACGAGTCGAGGCACACCAAATCTGGGAAAGATTATATTTTTGAAAAGCTTTATTACTACTCGTGTATCGTTTGTAGGAGAAGCTATGGCTTCAATCCATTTCGAAACATAATCAACAGCTACGAGTATGTAATTATTACCGAAAGATGATGGGAATGGTCCCATGAAATCTATTCCCCAGACGTCGAAGATTTCTACTTCTAAAATTCCCTTTTGCGGCATTTCATCTCTTCTTGAAATATTGCCAGTGCGTTGACACCGATCGCAATTTATAACAGCGATGTGGACATCCTTCCATAGATTAGGCCAGAATAAGCCGGCTTGCAAGATTTTTGCACAAGTCTTGGAAGTGCTTGCATGTCCACCATAAGGAGATGAATGGCATTGAGCAATGACATCTTCTATTTCTTCTTCGGGAATACATCGGCGAAAGATTCCATCTGGTCCTCTTTTGAACAATAATGGTTCATCCCAATAGTAATGTTTCAGATTATGAAAGAATTTCTTTTTCTGCTGATAGGTTAGATCGGGTGGAAGAGCTCCTGCGGCTAGGTAGTTGACAATGTCAGCGTACCATGGCAGTCCTACAGTTGTCTGGATTGTTTCCACGGATTCTGGTTCATTTATATCTAACTGAGCCAGGTCGCTTCCTATTTGTGCTATCAGCTGTTCATACGGAAAATCATCGTTAATCGGCACTTGTTCGGGTTTAATACCTTCTATTCTAGATAAATGGTCCGCTACGACGTTCTCAGTACCTTTCTTATCTTTTATTTCTAGATCAAACTCTTGTAAGAGTAAAATCCATCTTAAGAGTCTTGGTTTAGCATCTTTCTTAGTTAATAGATATCGGATAGCAGCATGGTCTGTGTAGATGATTATTTTCGTTCCAACTAGGTAAGAACGGAATTTGTCCAGCGCAAAGACAACTGCTAACAATTCTTTTTCGGTAGTAGCGTAGTTCATCTGGGCAGAATCTAAGGTTCTACTGGCATAGTAAATCGCATGAAGTTTCTTTTCCTTTCTCTGGCCCAGAACTGCGCCTACAGCATAGTCACTCGCATCGCACATGATTTCAAAAGGTAATCTCCAGTCAGGGGGTTGCATGATTGGTGTGGTGATGAGGGCTGTTTTTAGAGTTTCGAATGCTTTAAGACAATCTTCATTGAATATGAACTCAGCGTCTTTCATTAATAAACCAGTAAGAGGTTTAGTGATTTTCGAGAAATCTTTGATGAATCGTCGGTAAAAACCGGCGTGTCCTAAAAAGCTTCGTATTTCTCGAACGGTTTTAGGGGGTTGAAGATCTTTTATTACTTCAATCTTAGCTTTATCAACTTCAATTCCCTTGTCGGATATTACATGACCTAATACTATTCCTTCGTTGACCATAAAATGACATTTCTCCCAGTTAAGCACGAGATTTACTTTTACACATCTTTCTAACACCATTTCTAAGTTCGATAAGCATCCTTCAAAACTTTGCCCGCATACAGAGAAGTCGTCCATGAACACTTCCATGATGTTGTCTATAAAATCTGCGAAGATTGACATCATACATCTTTGAAAGGTTGCAGGAGCGTTGCATAATCCAAAGGGCATTCGCCTATAAGCGAACGTTCCATAAGGACATGTGGATGTAGTCTTCTCTTGATCATCAGGATGGATAGGGATTTGGAAAAATCCTGAGTAACCGTCAAGATAACAGAAGTAAGAATGCTTGGCTAATCTTTCTAACATTTGATCTATGAAAGGTAGTGGGAAATGATCTTTTCGAGTGGCTTTGTTTAGTTTACGATAATCTATACACACTCTATATCCCGTCACTACTCTTTGCGATATCGATTCGCCTTGAGCGTTTTTCACAACAGTGATACCTCCTTTCTTTGGCACTACATGTATTGGACTAACCCATTCACTATCAGAGATTGGATATATTATCCCGGCATCTAATAATTTCTTAACTTCTTATTTTACTACAATGCTAAGGGTTGGGTTAATTCTTCTTTGAGATTCTCTGGAGGTTCTGCAATCTTCTTCTAGCAGAATACGATGCATACAAACTGAAGGACATATTCCTTTGAGATCAGATATGTTATATCCTAACGCAGTTGGATATTTCTTCAAGACATCTAAAAGTTTCTTTGTTTCTATAGTTCCTAAACTGGAGTTTACTATAACTGGTCTTTTACATTCAACGTCTAAGAATTCGTACCTTAGGTTATGAGGTAAAGTTTTTAATCCTAATGTAGGTTTATCTTTACTTGGCATGGGATCCGGTGTAAGTGCTAAACTCTCGCTTAGACTATCATCCTGATACGGTTTTCGCCAATTATCATCTTCGAAAATCGGAGGGATTTGAATTTTCATTATTTCAGAATAAGTGGTCTCTTTCAGTTCCATTTCTCTTACACATTCGTCAATTACGTCCAATAGATAGCATGTATCCTCTATAGCTGGTGATTGTAAGAATTGTGTTAAAATAAATTCAACTTTCTCTTCACCTACTTCAAAGGTTAGCTTTCCTCTTTTTACGTCTATTATAGCTCCAGCGGTAGCTAAGAATGGTCTTCCTAGTATGATAGGTGTAGTGGAGTCTTCAGAGATGTCCATGATTATAAAGTCAGTAGGGATGTAGAATTGTCCTATACGTACTGGGACGTTTTCTAGTATGCCTACAGGATATTTAACAGAGCGATCGGCTAGTTGAACAGACATTTTAGTTGGTCTTAGGTCTCCCATGTCTAGCCTTTTGCAAATCGTTAAGGGCATAACACTGATACTGGCTCCTAAATCGCATAGAGCTTTGTCAATGACGAATTTTCCTATTACACAGGGTATAGAGAAACTTCCTGGATCTTTTAGCTTAGGAGGCATTTTATTCTGAATTATGGCGCTACACTCGGCAGTAAGTGTAACTGTTCCGTTATCCTCTATCTTTTTCTTATTGGATAAGATTTCTTTTAAAAACTTAGCATACGAGGGTATTTGGGTAATTGCTTCTGTAAACGGAATAGTAATATTCAACTGTTTCAGAAGTTCGACAAATTTCTTAAATTGACCCGTCGTCTTGGAATTTATTAATCTTTGAGGGTACGGAATTGGTGGTTTATAGGGTGGTGGAGGCACATAAGGTTGTTCTTTCTCCACTACCTCTCGATTGTCATCTTCCTTTTCTTCTGGATCATTCACCACTTCAGTCGGTTTATCCGGTTTTTGGTACATGGCTGGATTGTCAAGTCTTGGATCGGTAGGTCCGTCAAGTTCCTTGCCACTTCTTAATATTACAGCGTTAGCATGTCCTTTCGGATTAGGTTGAGGCTGTCCAGGGAATACTCCAGCTGGTGCAGCAGTAGGTGCTTGTTGTTGAGCTACTTGTGAAATCTGAGTTTCAAGCATTTTGTTATGCGTAGCTAATGCATCTACTTTGCTCACTAATTGTTTAATCTGCTCACTAGTGTGAATGTTTTGATTTAAGAAGTCCTTGTTTGTTTGAGATTGGTTAGCTATAAAGTTCTCCATCATCAATTCAAGGTTCGATTTTCTAGGGATATTAAGAGCAGTCTTTTGATATCCTGGTGATGTAGCTGGTGCTTGACCTGATGCGTAATAAGCATTGTTATTCTTATAGGAGAAGTTCGGATGATTCTTCCAACCTGGGTTGTATGTGTTTGAGTAAGGGTTTCCTTGAGCATAATTCACTTGATCAGTGGAAGTTCCTGCCAATAGTTGACAATCAGAAACTTCGTGTCCTGGGACTCCATATAACTCACAGTTAGGTGTTACTGCAGCCACGGTGGCTGCAGGTGTTATGGCCAAGTTATCGATCTTTTGGCTTAGTTGGTCAAACTTCGCATTGACTTGGTCCATACTACTTACTTCGTACATACCTCCCTTTGTTGGTTTCTCAGTTGCGACTCTCTCGCTTCCCCAAAGGTAATGATTTTGAGCCATACTTTCGATAAGTGCATAGGCATCACTATATTCTTTGTCCATCAATGCACCACCCGCGGCAGCGTCAATTGTCATTCTTGTATTGTACAAGAGTCCATTATAGAAGGTATGGATGACCATCCAGTCTATTAATCCATGATGTGGACAAAGTCTCAGTAGATCCTTATAGCGTTCCCAAGCTTCGAATAATGATTCACTTTCTCTTTGCTTAAATCCGTTGATCTGAGCTCTCAGCATAGCTGTCTTGCTAGGTGGAAAATACCTATTCAAGAAAACTTTCTTAAGTTCTGCCCACGTAGTTACTGAGTTCGAAGGCAGAGATTGAAGCCAAGCTCTTGCTCTGTCTCGAAGTGAAAAAGGAAATAAACGTAGTCTAATAGCTTCTTGGGTAACTCCATTGGCTTTTACGGTATCTGCATATTGCACAAAGATCGAAAGATGAAGATTCGGATCCTCGGTAGGATTTCCGGCGAATTGATTTTGTTGCACGGCTGATATCAACAAAGTTTTTAGTTCGAAATCGTTTCGGTTGATAGCCGGCGCTGCAATGCTTGAATGCGGTTCAGCTTGCGAAGGATTAGCGTAATACTTGAGTGGATGAGTCTGTTCTTCAGCCATCTCTGCGTCCTTTGATTTTACGACTGGTTTAGGCAGATATAATTGAAGATCTGGAATATTGGAATTATTTTCGAAATCGAATATACGTCTTCTTACGTGTAAGAAGCGTTCCGATTCAGGGATTAGAGGTTGCAAGTCTTCGCTTTTAGAGCGAGTACTTGGCATACACTCGGAGATTAGATTAAATTAAATAGTTGATACCTTAGTCTAGACAATGCTACCTAAGTGCACTAGTAACTAAATTAAGGAATCCCCGGCAACGGCGCCAAAAACTTGATGGGCTAAAGACGTGTCTACTTATGCGTCTAGCGGTATCTTACTGCAAGTGCACAGCCTATCGAAGTAATATTTAAGATTATCGATCCACAGGGATTCTATTGTTACTTAGTGCTAGATGAACTTCTAGTTTAGCTAAGGCGAATGGTTGTCACGATTTTTTGTTGGCTTTTAAGATTATTAAAGGCGGAATTAAATTTAAGTTTTAATAAAGTAATATTAAGGCGGTCGGTATGTAATTATACTAACTTAGGTGGGTCAATCTAACCTAGGCTTATAAAGATGTTCACTTAATCTATTCGGTAGAGGTTACCAGTTTAAATACCCTCAACTCACACTCTCGTGGTCTTATATCAGATCTTATCCCTAAAGCCCTATGTCTGCTCTCGCTAGCCCATAAGTGTTTAGAGGTAATTTTTGGAAACTAAGTAATTCTAATTTATCTTAAAGTGCTCTCGCTGTGTTTAATTTAAATGCCTGACTTTAGCTATCTGGTTAAAATCTCACACTCTCGTGGTCTTGACCTAACCTAATACTCTTTTCTTACTCTCGTAACGAAAAGGTCTATTTCAATTAAAAAGTATCAGCCAAAATGTTAAGTGATTAATTATTTTCAGCCTATGGTTATATTTTACCGGTTAAGTTTATTATAACTACATACCGCCCTAAGGTGTTTAGCTACTCATCGATGTTGAATCAGACAGAGACAGAGAATTTAATAATAACGTACTCATGGCAGAAAAATAAATAGACATTATAATTAAATTAAATTGCAATATAATGAAAAACCTGGTTAACAAATATTCGAGCAGACTCCTTCTTCCACAGACCGGAAAGCTTGGAGTTGGCGGAAATTTAAAATAAACGAATGCTGAAGGTTTAGAAACAAATAAATGTATAACAATTTCCTGATGTTGGAAATTGTTATATGGTTGGTTTGGATACAAATAAAAACGAAACAGAAAACTCAAAATAATGCGGGAATAGAAAGGCTGGTTCGTAATACAGTACGGCAGAGCTTCCGCAGGAATTTGAATAAAGAATTGTGTGTCCTTGTTCATAGAACTTGTACTATTTATAGAGTCCTTAATGGGCTGGATTTTTGGACCTTTGTTGCATGGGCCTTGCTGAATTTGTTGAAGGAATGCAGGAACGTGGCAACAAAATGGGAGGAATGGTCTTCACGTAATGCCAATAGGAGAAGTGGTCTTCACGTAATGCCTTGACGTAGTCTGAGTCAAAAAAAACCAAATTTTATCCCTGTCACGGTCGTGACAAGGTCTTCACGTTCGTAACTTGAGGTTTTTAAGTGTCAGGTCGTGACCACTCTCTTACGGTCGTGATGGCTCAAATTAGGGTGTCACGGTCGTGACACCCTTGTAACGATCGTGGCTGCAACAAATTATGCAGTATTTTGCAGGCTTCTTCATTTCTTCATCTCTTTGTGGTTTCTTTTGTTCCTTTTTCTCTTAATTCATGATTTAGCTCCATATAATGATGTACCTGCAAAATGGTAAGAAAAACTCGAGAAATCGAGTGTTAAAACGGTGAATATGCGATAAAACGTTAATGAAATCTAGCAATATAATCGATGCGTTTTCTAGTTATCAAATGCAAGTACCAATTGTAATATTTCTGCAATGTTCAAGACGTGTTTAAATCTACGCGTCATCGACCTTGTACTTCACAAATCATGACTTCAAACATTACTCTCTTTTCATGTAGTTATAGTATTGCTGTGAGTATGTTAGAACAGGGTAAAGTTGTATGTGTAACGTGCTGGTACATGGCATTTTTATTCACGCCAATAATGGTTTGAGTTTCTCCTTGTATAACCTTCTTTGAATATTGCTGTTAGTCTTGACAGGTTTCACCGTGTTGCTGTGATTAGTTGACGGCTGATGGATCTTCTGTTTCCTTGAACAGAGCTGTGACTTGCTGCTATGAAGATCCTCACTCATTCTTGTGTTTTTGCAGGTGTTTAATACGGAGAACCAACGACCAAATATGATCGCGAAGTTACAGTGAGATTCCTTGGTCGTGGCAATACCGGCAGAAGTTTTGGAGATGGTTTTAGAAAGAACAGAGGCTTGCAAGCCAAACAACGAGACCGGTGATTTGGGAAGCGAAAAAGGTTTAACCGGTGAGGTGCAAAGCAGGATGGCATCATTGCTATCACTGTAGGCAAGGTCTTTGAACGTCTACTTCCCTTACTTTGTCTTGTTAAACAAATTCAATTATTCTAAATGTCATCCTGACCTCCCTTTTTCTGTAGTATGTCTCTGATCATGGTTAACTCCTCTGCTTCCTAGGATCCTGATAGGGTGCATCTTCATCTAGTGCTGTTCACACGCTGGTTTGGTCCAAAGCTTGTCGGCGACGACCACGGGATACACACATCACCTCTTGGAGAGCCAACATTAAGACATGGGAGCATATCTTCCGTATATCCGAGTAGTTGGGATTAGTAACATGAAGCTGTCAATTCTAACGAGGTTGAATCAATGAGGCGGTTTTGGTTCTGTCAACATGAGTCGAACCTATACTTGTATTAAATGGCTACCATACCATTTGTGGAGTATTTCAATGCCAGTAGAATTAAGGGGTGGGAACAGTAGTTTGATTGTAAAGCATAAGTTGCTTAGATATAAGAATTGCCTCCCAACTTGTTGTAAACTTCAATAATCATTTCATAATACTTTCGTGATAAATGAATAAAGTTTTTATAGTAGACTCATGAATTATCTTTCCTTTTGTCTCTTTAAAATTGAACTTGCATCAATTTGTACTGAATTCTCTGCGTTGGTTTTATTATTGTGTTTCAAAAGCAATGAAGGTGGGCCCCAAAAATAGCGGTCTTAGGGGTCATATGCCACGCCTTATGGTAGTTGCGCCTTTGTTGAATAATTCCCTCAAATGATTTTATAGCACAATAATTCATAGATTGGCCTTGGTTTATGATCATGATCAGGATGCTGATTTGGACCATGAAATTTCGTTTTGACTTTGTGGAGAACATGAGTACTGAAGCCTCTTAGTGGGCCATAGCCCTTCTGAATAGGAAAATTCTTTGATAATCATGACCATATTCATAAATCATGGTAAAATATACAACTCCTTGCGGGATCCCTTGGATATAACTTGGAATCACAATCGGGCATTCAAACCACACTTGAGTATTGCAGGCTGAGAGAATCAGTACTTTATCTTCGAAACTTGTATCCCTGCGCAAACTTGTTAATCACAATAAACGTAAAATGTGAAATATAAAGTCAAATAACGCAAGAAACAAAAAAAAAGAGGTGGGGTCTTAAGGTCAAAAATTAGGGTGTGACAGATGCCCCTATTTAAGTTACTTCTATCCGGAGATACGGAGATTGAAGTCTTCGTCTCGACGAGATAAGAGGGACTTAAATACCAACATTGCACGAATTTTTGGCCCTAAGAAGCCGCCAAATGCATATGGTATGAGATGATATGATAATGCAAGACCGAGGTCTGTGGAGAAATGGCGCCACAGAGGAGAAAAACCTAGACATAGCACACGGAAGAACAGGCTCAACGAAGCGAGACTCCACGAGGAAAGATTGACAATCACAAGGCCTCTGTAAATATGTTGCGGAGAAGCTTGCGAGAAGATCCACTCAAAGAACCTACTGTATATGTCAAATGTGATTGATCCAAGATATCATCTGGAGAAGTCTACTGCCGAGACTTGTAACTGTAATTGAGAATATTTTTGCCAAAGTGTCCATTGTTAAAATCTGTAAGGAATCTACTGCCGAGATTCTGTGTTGGAGTCTGTTGGAGAAATACTTCTGATGAAGTCTTCTGGAAATCTACTGCCGAGATTATCCAGGAAATGAAATAGGACTACCTACTGCCGAGGTCTTTTGGGGATCTATTGCCGAGATTAACCAGGAACTACCTACTGCCGAGGTCTTCTGGGAATCTACTGCCGAGATTAACCAGGAACTGAAATAGGACTACCTACTGCCGAGGTCTTCTGGGAATCTATTGTCGAGATTAACCAGGAAATGAAATGTGTTCGAATGACTGTCGTTGTAGACGGTAGATGTCGTTGTAGACTGTAGTTGTCGTTGTAGACTGTAGTTGTCGTTGTAGACTGTAGTTGTAAATTGTTGTTGTCAATGTAGATGTAGTTCGTTGTAGAACTTGTAGGTGTAATTTGTAGATGTAGATGTAGTCTGTAGTGTAGAGCTTCACCGGGGATCTTCGGAAGAGATGTGAGTCGGTTGTACGTCTTCTCAAATAAAGAGAGACTAAACTTCTTCGACTTCTTCGGGGAGATGTCACTTGGCGGAAGTAAACTCGTGTGATGAACTCGCTGGGGAATAAATTCCTGAGGAGCATCCTAGTTGTTGTAAAAATGTGTGAATTCTCAAATAAAGAGAAATATCTGTAAGGTTTTCCATTTACCAAGTTGATAATCACTGGAGATGGATAAACTGTCTTGTGGAGGCTGTCATTTGTTGTTTTGAATAAGATCTTGATCGAAACTAGTTGCTCAAATAAAGAGATAGATGTTTGAGAAAATCCTGTGATGCTATTGTTGAAGAAATGTATGTCTATTCTTCCCGGGGAATAGGGTGCAAAATAAATGCACACTTAATCCACGTTCAAAGGTTGGAGACGTCCACGATGTGATTGCCAAAAACCGGAGTTCGATTCAGGGAGTAACTGAAGAGAAACTGTCAAGCAAGACCCAACCAATGAGGTATGAACTCAAATGGAATTGTACTGAAATAACCAGCTTCCATGAGGGTTGAACTTCATGGGGAGAACGAAACATTGTGCTCTTTCTGCTTAGGGCTAACAACTCTAATTTGGAGGGATAAGACACACCCAAACACCTAGGGATAACTATAGCCAAAGCGATGGAATAAAGCAAAAACAAAGAATGCAAGGAAATGCACATGCTATGCTGCCTACTTATATGCTATGCGTATGCTCATGATGACAAGACAAACAGAAAGAGGTGACCAGAGATGAAATAAACATCTCGGGATAAACATCTCGACCAATCTTCGAAGATAGAAGTACCACTGGGGATAAATGGAGAACCAAGTATGGGATCCCAATCCTGCTTCAGGACTTCAAATCTTCTCTTGGGAAATTGAGATCAATCTATTTGGTATATAACATCTTGATAAGGTTGAATAGGTTGTACGGAGTTGTAGACGGAGGTACCCAAACTGAAGCTTCATAGGGGATAAAATAAATATCCTGGGTCATCATAGTCGTTGAACATGTCGGAGTTGAACTTCCTGGAGATGAAATAAACATCTGCTTCGCTTCAAAGTTTCAAATGCCCCAAGTCACATGGCTTAAGAGAGAAACATCTTGAGAGGATTTTATAGAAAATATGATGTCCAAATGCCCCACTGTTTTCAAACTCTCAGAGAGATTCGCCGAATCTCGACGTAACTGCCCCTGATTGGCGGTATAACCGAGTCTTCCAATTTTGTGCTTTTGATGAAACCAAGACTGGTACGGATCAAACCTCTTGGAAAATAGCTTTCCCCAGGTTGGCAAAGTCTTCAAATCCATCAACGTCCGTATATAATCTTTCTAAGATGGCAAGCGAATTTAGCAAGTCAGAAATGTTAATTCCAAAACTGTTAATGCAACACGCGTTTGTCTTGAAGTTTTTTTTTGAAAAGAGATATCACAATAATTGGTGACCGAAATCACTAATTAGGATAAAAATTGAACATTATTTATAAAGCCGATTTAATTTGAGTATAGCTCAAGGAGTCAGGAAACAACATCTCATCGAGTATGCTTTCAAACTAAACCTTACTTCAATTAGGACTTTAAGGGTCGTATATAGGCTTAGTTTATGGAGGAATAAAGGGTTAGTACATTTGTGCCCACCCAATTTTTTGGAAGATGTTCATTTTTTTTTGATATTACCCTGCCCCAGGCTAAAAACGAGGTTTCGGTTTGGGAGGAAAAAAACAGACCTTTTCTCAAGGTTTAAAAGAGGGGTTAACTATTTTGGTGTTTAGGAGGTTGAAATAATGCCTTACATCATCAGTAGGGTTTTTATTCGAAGCATACAACAAGAGATCATGCATTTTACTTCATCATCCTCCTTCCAATTCTCTGTCAGAGCAAGAGATCGGGTAAAGTCGGCATTATAAATAATTTTGAAAACAATTTGAGTGAAAACGAATGGATTTCTTCAAGATGAACACTTATTGCATTACTTATTCAAAATAACAAGTTCTTACATGCCAAAAAATACTTTTAATCAAAGAAACAAAAACACAAAAGCAAAATTAAGTGAAAATCCGGACAAGCCTTTTATTATGCCTTGAAATGGAGATGTTTAGTCTTCTGATAACCTTGGATCATGGCCTCGGAGGATGAACCATGTTGGGGTCAGGATTAGAGCCCTCGAAGGATAAGATTCTGCTCTTAACCAATTCTTGAACGTCCGTCTTCAAACCATAGCAGCTCTCAATGTCGTTGCCAGGGGTGCCTTGATGATATGGGCAAAATTTGTCAGCTTTGTACCAATACGGGAGTTTCTCGGGTACTTTAGGTGGAGCTTTTGTTTGGATGTGACCTTTCTGAATCAAGACTGGAAACAGATCAGCATACTTCACAGGGATGGGATCAAACCGTTGAATTCCCTCTCTTGGAGTATCCAGAGGCATCCTCTGATACTTTCTCCGAAGTCATCGATTCTGTGGTTGATCTGGAGAGGCCAACTTCTGCTTAGGAGGTGGTTGTTGTTCGCGTTGAGCGGGCATTGCATACTGGTGTTGAGGATGGGGTATCAGAACTATGAATTCTCTGGGAGGTCCACTGTCATCTTTATTGTCTGGGGCTATACCCAAGTTGTGATGGTATTGCTTCACAAAAGTAACAGCTAAGTCTTCCCAAGATTGAATGTGGTTACTTTGCAGCTTCATTTACCACATCAAGGATGTCCCACATAAACTCTCTTGAAAACAGTGAATCATCAGCTTGTCATTGTTAATATTAGCAGTCATCTTTCGACAAAACATTGTCAAGTGGTATTTTGGATAGCTGATACCCTTGTAAATTTCAAAGACATGCGTCTTGAACTTTAGAGGAATAATTACACTTGGAACTAAACATAGTTCATGAGCACCAAGACCTGATGCGGTAGCTCCTCTCATCATCTTCACTTGTTCTCGGAGACCACGAAGTTCTTTCTCCATTGCTATGAATCTAGGATCATCCACTCCTTTCTCAGTAGGGGGGGTCAACAAACAGGTTGTCTTGCGAAGGTTGAAGTTACGCAGGAACATCCACTTGTTGCACAAAGTCGTCGGAGGAATAGTCGAATGTCGAATCAGTCCTTACTTTGAAGCTAGTCATGCAATCCATATCTTTGTTCTCCTTGTTATCCTTCAATAATACTTCGAGCTTGGTCAAATGGGCGAGATGTCAACTGACAGACGAAGACAGAAAGACCGGGTGAGCCACAGAAGGGAAGAGACACATGCATATGCTAAATGTAGAATGCAGAAATGAAAGGTTTCATGGAATTCAAGTTCTAATAAACGTTATAGAATACCAAATAAGATTCATTTATTATTTTTGATATTTTTTATTTTTTATATTTTTATATTGGATTACAAGTGAATATTCTTATAAGAGTCCCAACATAATAGCTAAATAAAAGCTAGAAAAAGTCTTAAGGAAGTCCTTCATCATGCGTGTTGATTGACTCTTCTACTTGGATCTTCTTGAATATAAGTTTTGTTGACGTCTAAAAGATTAATTTTATAGAGGAAAATAAATCCTCCATCTCTTCCTTTGTTCTTGTTGGAAGTAAGAAAAGGAGTCCCTTTGTTTTCTTGGATCTTCAATATTGATGAGAGTCTTCTGAATTTCTAATAATCCTCCATGATAAGGGAAGTCTCTCGTATTTGTCTTTTGAGTTTTCTTCAATTTGAACTCCTACTTCCTTAGGCCATCCAAGTTAGGGCTCTTAAAAGGATATTTCAAAATATTTTTCTTTTATAATCCTTATTGGTTTCTATAATGTTTATAGATAAACTAAGAATCCCATGAAACCTAATGTAGTATGATGCCATATGAATGCAGCAAACACAAGTAAGCACATAGATAAACAAGGATAAACAAACAAGGGGGACCCTAGGTTTGCAACGAGCATGGAGCAAGGGTATACCCATTCCCAAAGGTTGTGGACTAAAGGTAGATTGTACCTGCAGAACAAGGTTCTAAGGGGACTCAAAATCATCAGCCCATCTTTCGGATATTATTAATTTCCCAATTACTCGAGGATTAATAATATTCTCAAGAGAACTTCTTTTGAGTGTAGCTTCACGTAGCACTATTTTGGAAGTACTCCCTTATAGTCCCGCACTACGTCATAATAAAGGCCAAAGTAGGGTTAAAGTAACTACGGTCCTCAATATCATAGGATCCAAGGTCGAAAATAGTGAGTGTCTTCACGATTACTCGTTCAACAGTACTATCTCGAGAGGGCCTCAATTGAGCGGGATTCTCAATTTAACTTAGTCGGGATTCAACTCCCTATAAGCCTCGTCGAATATATTACCATCCTATCTTAATTTCTCTCAAGTTCGGGTGTAGAACTTTATCTCACTTCTCAAGGATAACAACCCAAAAATACACAAGAGAAAGTATACAAATAAACAATTAATTAAGTAAGCAGATATATAAAGCAGTAAACAAATAAAATAAGATAGGGAAACCCACTAGAGGCGTCCCCAGTGAAGTCGCCATTTCTGTCGCGGTGAAAATCGGATACCAAACTATTGATTAGTTTGAATCTTTAATTTATTTTGCAACCGAACTTTGATTTGTCCAAAGGAAGGGATAAAGATCAAAATTCCCACAATACAATGCAAATGCAAGTTTAGAGAGTTATGGGTTCGGGGGTTGGTTAAACTTAGGGAAGGTACTAGCATCCTATGTTTCTGTAGTACTCTACAGGAACCTCTTGTTTTATGTTTGTTTATTGCTAAATGTTTATCTACTTAAAGGTTTGAAGACCCTAGGGGTTTATTTCTAAGTATACTCGATAAGATGTCGCCTCTTATGCCTACATATCCTTACGGGAGTGGAATCAGAGTATTTGTAGTTCCCCTAAAGGGTTAAGGAGTTCTTTGACTGTGGTCAAAGTTCCTTCGGGTTTAGGGTAGTTGATTGATCGATTTTAGGAGAAGAGATGCATTATCATTTTAAGGGAGATTTAACCGCCACAAGTTGTAAGAATGTGGTCTTTGCATCATCTTAAGGGAAGGCTCAAGTACTCGGATAGAGATCGACGAGGTACGCCTCTCTTAAGGAAAAGTTCCTACGATATTGATTGTATTGATGTGGGGTAGAGATTCTATCTCACTTAAGATGATTTGACATCTTTCTCCAATGTGTTGGAGTATTGAATCGAGTTGTTGAATGTTTGAATATTGTATGTTGAGTTGATTGTTTTTGTCTATATTGTAAGATAAAGGTCCTTCCTATGGGGTAGGTCCTAACCTTAAGAAGATCAACTTGAATGGGATCAAGGATCATGAGGAGAATGATGCAAATGTGAATGCATACGCACGATTGTTGGGATCATGCGCAGATTCTTCCTTTGGACGGATGCAATGCGGGAATGATAAATGACGATAATGTAAATTACTGTAATGTAAATTGCTGAAGGTAAAGGCAGATAAATAAACATACATGTACGCATGAAAGCGCTGAAGTGTGTGAGAGTGGATGTGTTGTGAAGTGTGCACGATTAAATTACGTCGGGAGATTAATTTAAGCTGTAGGATTGATTTTAAGAGAGGATGTTGTATTAATTTTACATGAAAAGTTTTTTTTTTATGAGATTGATTTTTAGTAAAAAAAGGGTATTATCACATTAGAAGTTAATTTACTTTAAAAGTTTCTAATATAAAAGTGTAGTTTTTATTATTAACAAATGTTATTTAAGTTATAGAATGACTTTATTATACAAAATTATTTTCTCTTACTTAAGTTGTTATAAAATGTTTTATTTATTATTATTTCTAAAAAAGGTTAATTAAGTACTAATGATTTGTTATTTAAAAAGAGTTTTGGTTAACAATATTATTAAATTGTTTAATAAATGGAATTAATAAAATAAGTAGAGTTAATGAGTAAATAATGGATTAAAAGTTAATAAAAAAGAAATTAATATTTTTAATAAAAGGTTTTTACTAATTATTTTTAATAAAAATAAAAAAAAAGATTATAATAAAGGTAAGATTGAGTTATTATTAATAAAAGGTTATTAAGTTTAGATTAATAGAAATAGATTTAATAGGTTTATCTGTTTTTAGATTTAAAATTAAATCAGACCGAAAATACTTAATTAAAATTATTTTAATGAAAATATTATTACTGACCTAGGATTAATTAAGTTTTTAATTATTAATTAAAGGTTGGTTAGGGGTTAAATTAAATAACGGTGATTAAGGGGGTGGTTTACGGTGATAATCATGGTGAGTGTGTGTGTTTAGTATTACAATCAAAATAACAAAAGAGATAAAAATGAACCTAAATCCCTAACCCCCAATTTCCCCGATCCCTCTCGTCATTCCTTGTTCTTCTCGTTTCACTCTCCTTCAATCCTCCCCTCTCTCTTCCCTTTCGTCTGTGGTTCAACCTTGTTCCTCTCCATCTTTCGTTTCTCAAATTCCTCACCAAACTTGTCAGAGCCCTGAAAAAAACAAAAGTCAATTCTGAACTAGAAATAAAATGAGGAACGCGTTACCCCTGATGGAAAACAATGAAGTGTTCGAGAGAGACGAGTCTCCGGTGATTTTGACGGTGCGGGGATTTCACGGCGAACGGCGATCTGTGATTTGCGATGGAGCTTTTGATTCCATGGTTGACGGCGACAGAATAGTGACCTCCGGTATCGATGCGAACGGGTTTGAGGAAGATCGAAGATAAGTTTTTTTTTATTTGTATGACCTTTAGTTTAGGGTTTGGTTTTGGGACATTTTGTGGCTGTTTGTGCGTACGGTGTGATTTTGTATGATAGTTTCTTTCCTCTTTTTTTGATTTACGAATTCTAGGGTCTGTGATTTTGGGATGTGGATTTGCTGCGAAATTTGTAGAGTTTTTTTCTGTGTTGATTGTAGTTTGTCCCCCTCTGTTATATACTGGTGTTCTTCATAAGCCTTAAATCATACTTCCCAATTTCAGACTTGTGTGATAATGACTATAATATATTTCCATTTTTGTTGATTATGTTTGATGCTGTGATTCATTTCCATTTTCAGCTAGGATGAGATTTGATTGAACATTCATTGTTGATTGTAGGCTGGATTTGAAAACTTTCTCCTTTTGTTGATTGCAATAATAATCTGTTAATGAAGAATTCCAATCTTGTGATATTATGTATCAATCATATTCAATGCTTTTGCCTGTCCAGATTACTTGTCCTGAAGATTTGATTTGATCTCTTCTAACGGTATATTCTCCAAATAGTTGCTGACTTGGATTTGGTATTTTGACAGGTGTAGAAAGTGAAGGAGCTGGGCCAGGGAGGATGTATGCGGCCCAGAGTAAGTTTTGATAGTTGTGGTGGATCTATTATGGATGTGTATCGTTGAATGAGTTTGAAAACTGCAACCGCTGAAGGTAAATCCTCTGTTACTTTCTTTCTTCATGTTATCTGCTCATTAGTTTCTTTTAAGATATCTTGTCCAGCCACGAGGACACTCTGTTTATGGGTCACCAACAGGCTTTCCATGTATGCCTTATCATGACCATATTACTGTGCAAACCGTGGATAGTACTGCTCTTTCAAAAATTCAGTGGGTTCTTTTGCTTTGGTTTTTGAGGGTGGCTCATATCCTTGTCAACAATGATTCCATACACCAACTCAGTATCCTCCAATTTCCCGCCAACTTTACCTTCTACTTTAATTAGATCCAAGTTAACATTTTTTTTCTTTCTAGATCAGCAGCGGCAAGAACAGCTTTGACAGCAATCTCAGCCAAGCTACGCTTACACTGATTCACAATTTTGGATGACAGCATAGTCATATAAGTCTGAATCAAAGGCTCAAAAATAGTTTCTCCAAATTCAAACTTATTAGCAATTGGTTCCCAGATGTTCAACATCAATCCTGGAAGCCATTTCATATCCTAAAGAGGTGAATTCCACGCTCCAAAAGCCTCTCGGCTTGCTCGAGACAAGATCCAGCCAACACGATAACACCGACATCAGATTCATGTTTACCATCCTTTTGTATTGTATTCCTTACGACACTTGAATTTGTTAATTGAATTTCTGACTTTTGCATTTGGATTCTGTTATGGTGAGAGGCTAATTACTTCATTGAGTGCAGGGGTGGCAGCCTTTCATCTATTCCCCATATAACACCGATAAGACCATCTAAAGCAGGAATATGCATGGCGGACAACGGACAGCTTACAGGGAATGCACTTCTTGACAATGAGTTAGCAAGGTCTTTAAAGACATTACTGCAAGTTATGTTGCTATCAAAGTTAGTAATACATATTAACCATAAATGTCTTTTGTCTGCAGGAGTCACCAAGGGCTTCCATGGCTATCTCTTGCTGCTGGTACGAAGTCTTATATCTGCTTTGTGCAAGTCTCGAAATGACACAAGAGAAGAAAACTTCTAGCTGCAATTTGAGTTCTGTACGAAGATGATGATAAAGACCGAGAACAATGCTTGGGTGATGGTGAATAGAAGACCCTCTGAGTTCTGAAGCTGAATTAATCGAGATTAAGGCCAAAAGAGGAACGTCTTCCTCAAATGCATGGTATATCGAGTTATCCTGCTGTGACAGCTCTGCTTGATGAACTATATGGAAGCAGGTATTCATTATAGTGCAAATGTGTTGGTTATTAAGTATTACAAATGCTTTGATTTTCACCAGGTCCATAGTATCGACAACATTGACTGTGTTTGATTAATCACATCCAGAGTTGACGACAGAGCAACACCAGTAATCGGGGCGCCAGTTTCATCCGACTGAATCACATCCATAACGGGCTGGAGATACAGGGCAGGTTCTTGGCTTGGGTGGTCTGGTGAGCTTCCATTAGCAATTTTGATCTCTTTTAGGAATGCAAGTACCAATTGTAATATTTCTGCAATGTTCAAGACGTGTTTAAATCTACGCGTCATCGACCTTGTACTTCACAAATCATGACTTCAAACATTACTCTCTTTTCATGTAGTGATAGTATTGCTGTGAGTATGTTAGAACAGGGTAAAGTTGTATGTGTAACGTGCTGGTACATGGCATTTTTATTCACGCCAATAATGGTTTGAGTTTCTCCTTGTATAACCTTCTTTGAATATTGTTGTTAGTCTTGACAGGTTTCACCGTGTTGCCGTGATTAGTTGACACCTGATGGATCTTCTGTTTCCTTGAACAGAGCTGTGACTTGCTGCTATGAAGATCCTCACTCATTCTTGTGTTTTTGCAGGTGTTTAATACGGAGAACCAACGGCCAAATATGATCGCGAAGTTACAGTGAGATTCCTTGGTCGTGGCAATACCGGCAGAAGTTTTGGAGATGGTTTTAGAAAGAACAGAGGCTTGCAAGCCAAACAACGAGACCGGTGATTTGGGAAGCGAAAAAGGTTTAACCGGTGAGGTGCAAAGCAGGATGGCATCATTGCTATCACTGTAGGCAAGGTCTTTGAACGTCTACTTCCCTTACTTTGTCTTGTTAAACAAATTCAATTATTCTAAATGTCATCCTGACCTCCCTTTTTCTGTAGTATGTCTCTGATCATGGTTAACTCCTCTGCTTCCCAGGATCCTGATAGGGTGCATCTTCATCTAGTGCTGTTCACACGCTGGTTTGGTCCAAAGCTTGTCGGCAACGACCACGGGATACGCACATCACCTCTTGGAGAGCCAACATTAAGACATGGGAGCATATCTTCCGTAATATCCGAGTAGTTGGGATTAGTAACATGAAGCTGTCAATTCTAATGAGGTTGAATCAATGAGGCGGTTTTGGTTCTGTCAACAGGAGTCGAACCTATACTTGTATTAAATGGCTACCATACCATATGTGGAGTATTTCAATGCCAGTAGAATTAAGGGGTGGGAACAGTAGTTGGATTGTAAAGCATAAGTTGCTTAGATATAAGAATTGCCTCCCAACTTGCTGTAAACTTCAATAATCATTTCATAATACTTTTGTGATAAATAAATAAAGTTTTTATAGTAGACTCATGAATTATCTTTCCTTTTGTCTCTTTAAAATTGAACTTGCATCAATTTGTACTGAATTCTCTGCATTGGTCAGCTTTATTATTGTGTTTCAAAAGCAATGAAGGTGGGCCCCAAAAATAGCGGTCTTAGGGGTCATATGCCACGCCTTATGGTAGTTGCGCCTTTGTTGAATAATTCCCTCAAATGATTTTATAGCACAATAATTCATAGATCGGCCTTGGTTTATGATCATGATCAGGATGCTGATTTGGACCATGAAATTCTGTTTTGACTTTGTGGAGAACATGAGTACTGAAGCCTCTTAGTGGGCCATAGCCCTTATGAATAGGAAAATTCTTTGATAATCATGACCATATTCATAAATCATGGTAAGATATACAACTCCTTGCGGGATCCCTTGGATATAACTTGGAATCACAATCGGGCCTTCAAACCACACTTGAGTATTGCTGGCTGAGAGAATCAGTACTTTATCTTCGAAACTTGTATCCCTACGCAAACTTGTTAATCACAATAAACGTAAAATATGAAATATAAAGTCAAATAACGCAAGAAACGAAAAAAAAAGAGGTGGGGTCTTAAGGTCAAAAATTAGGGTGTGACAGACATCAAACATATCCTGCTATGTAACACGAGTTACGTTAATTTACATAAAACCTGTCAGTGCATACTCACCTTCACTTAGGGTATCATTGCAACGAAATCATTCAACTCGAACGAATCAGTCGGAATCTCCACGAAACAAAAATGGTGGTTAACTTCAACATATGCAACATAATAAGTAAAACAAGCATTCCAAACTTGATGTTACATAATCAGAGAAAGAAACCCCTAATCAAAACAATAAACTAAGGAAGTACTCCATGAGCCAACTTCCACTTACTTCAGCGAGATCTACTCCTGCGTATTTACACGATGTCCATGTAAAGACAACATTCAAGCAGAAGGGGTGAGAAACAATATTCGATATAAATAGTGTAAGGAATGCCAAGGTATATAAACATACAATAAGTATGAATTCATTGCATAATCAAAAACATATTCTCACACCCAAATCATTAACACCATTATACACAACAACATCATAATCATCATCAACAACATACACAACATCATCTTAATCATACACAATCATATTTCACACATACATTTCCTTTATGATATACGACTCATGACAACAACAATAACTCATATGCATGTCGTACCATATCATAAAAAGGTTCCTTAGCAAATCGGGTTCACCCAACTCGAACCCCAAATCCACCTTACTCAGGTTCGGAACAAGTCACCAATCCACCCTACTTGAACTGCAACTTGCCTCTTTCATCAACAACAACATCATGAATGCATGTCAAACACATCAATGCAACAAAAACATAATTTTTAAAGTCCCCTCCTGACAATAAACAAAACATGCATTGACCCAACAATAATAGTCCTCCCTACAACATCATCAATAGTATTCTCAACATCATTACATAGAATCATATACCATACGCAAACATTAACCATTATTACTACAACCAATAACAACATTAACCTCAGTAACTCAACAATATCATAATCACCAATATTCAATCATGTTAAGTCGTCATACATCAATATTTCATTATTGTAACTCAACAGTTCGTTAATCAGTCATACAGACCTTCACAAGTATCCCTATAGGAGACAGCTAAATATTACTCAATTATTTCACTGAGGACTACCATGAGGTAGATATGTGTGTTAGCTATCCAACACATCGAATGACACCTAAATCAGACTTACGGATCAAAGGTTATGGTTAAAATAACCTATGGACGAATAGATTATTGTCTGAGACCAATCGATTGTCTCGTTTTGCTGTTTTGTTGATTTTTCACTTCCAAAATGGAACCAATAGATTGCATACAAGGCCCAATCGATTGTACCTTGTATTTTACTTAAAAATGCTAGTGTTTACATGAACCAATAGATTACATCACTATACCAATCGATTGTTTCAACTCTCTGTTTCACATTTTTCCAACATTCGCATGGAACCAATCAATTTCACTCCTGGACCAGACGGTTGTTCTTCAGTATTTTCCAAAATTTTAACTAGCACAATCGATTGTCATCCAGAGCCAATCGATTGTCACTACCACTTTCTAAAAATCTCAATTTTCAAAACATGTTCATATTCCCATGCCCTACCTTTCATACCCCACAATGGTTCCAAATTATATCACTTAAATTCATCATACTTATAGTGCATCATGATTAATACATCAATCTACACATTAGTTTTCACAGATTTATCAATATTAACATGGTTTCATAGCAACTTATTATCAATGTCATCAACAATTCCATTCATGGCCTTAACCTTTAAACAAACATCAATGGCATAATTTCATACATATATTTTTAGGGTAACTCAACATACTTTGAACCACACAGTCACATATATAAAAATTACAAATCATCCTTCAATCATGGATTTATGAGAAACCATAACAATCAATCATTTAATCATTGTAAGGACATAAACCCTGAAGAGAGTAATGACCTATTTTCTCTACCCCATCATGCAATACACACATATTAAAAGCTCTTTGTCCCCCATTATCTGAATTTTCCAGCAACAATTGATCGATTCTTGAACTTTTCTCTCATAAGCCTTCTCTTGCTTTTTCTCTTGCCCTAGCCTTCTTTTTCTTCAATTTCAAAAGTTTCACGTGCTGTGAACTTTTTCCCTAACTTCTCTCATTATAAATCAAAACCTAATTATATATTTCTTATATTCCGCTAAGGCCTAACTTATTACTAACTTACATTATTTATTTTAATTCTCTGCAATTCACACTTTCTACACCAAACTCATTATTTTCCTTTTAAATTAAATAACATAATATTATTAAATTAATTCTAGTTAATTCTAAATAGTCTTCATTTTCTCTAAAGCCTCAACCTCAAGGTCATGCACCTTTATGACCCACCCTTAATTAATTATTGCCCACAACAAATCAAATACCTTTATATAATTTTAACTTATTAAAATTCTAATTAATTTTAAACAGTTATCCAACCTCTTACTATGTCTCCCTATACCTCTGTCACAATGATACTTACCCCCACAACCATACAACAAGTAAATAAATCATACAAAAGGCATAATTAAATCAAACAAAATTATATACCAAAAGGAAATTTCTTATTGCACCTTATATGTTTCTACCACCACCGTGTAAAATTCCACAACTGCCTCTTGTTTCCGGAGATACATCTCCGAACACACTCCATTTCTGAGTAAACATTGACATATTCCAAAGATACGTCTCTAGAATAATTTTAAACTTTAAGCCTTCAAAACATGTCACCCATAACACATTTAAGTTTGAATTGTTCCGGTGATGCATCTACAAGAATGTTTCGGAGATACATCTCCGAAATGTATTAGAACAAGTTTTTTTATAATGAGCTATGTATTTTTTTTCAAATGAAAAAAAAGACGTACAAATTAATAAAAGACTAATATTTCGTGTGTCGAAAATAATATAGCAATACAATAGTAAAATTTCGTACAACATGAGATAAAAAATTTAGTAACAATGTCAAAAATAAAGTACAAACTATAATACAACATCAAAATAATAACAGACAACTACTGAGTGTGCCTGACAACCTATCCTCTGCCTCCTCGGCCATCAACCACCCCCTGTCCTACAATGATGTCTACGGTACAACATTTTGCCCTATGCCTCCGCCGCAATGGGACCTTCTCTGAATCAGATGGACCTCCTCCAAATCCCTCTGGATCAACATCCTCAGCAACCTCACCCTTTGGAGGTGGCACTAGATCAGCAGGATCATGAGCGGGAGGTGTAACACCCTGTTTCGTAAATTAGATGTTTTACTATACTTTAATTGTGAATTCCATATATTGTGCATTTTATTGATTTTGGGATGTAAGTGAGAGTAAGAACTAATTGGAATTATTTTATTAAATAGTCCTATATAGTTTATTAATGAAATAAATGAGATAATTAGAATAACATGGCATATAGAGGAATAAGGGGAAGAATTGACAATTGGGAGAATATTGAGGACATAATGGAGAGTTAGAGGAGTAAGTGAGGGTAGAAGTGGAAAACCATAGAAAGAGGTTATTTTTTAAATGTGAAAATAGAGAGAAGTGAGGTCAGCTTTGCAGTACATGAAAGTTGAAAAGAAAAGAGTGTTAGGGAAAGAGAAGGCTTGGGAAAAATCATCCATCCAAAGAGCTTGAGAATCAAAGTTGCTAGGAATAACAAGGTAAGGGTGGGTAATGGTATTTGTGATTGGCATGAGGGAATAGTAGATTATGGTTTTAGTTTTCTTTTGATTCGATGATGAATGTTTTAGAAATAATTGATGATGATTCTGTGATGAAAAATTATGTTAATTGAGTTGTTGGGTATGTATATCTTGATGTTATAATGTGTTTCTTTCACCTAATTCGTGTATTATATGATATGACATGTTTTGGAGTTGTTGGAGGTCAACATATGGGGTTTGGGGGCTGTTGCAAAGCTAAAAAAATAGGAGAGATCGCACAAAATTGCGAGAAAATGGGTGTTTTCTTGGCTTTGCTACGGGCCGTAGCAGCTGCTATGGGTGGTCGTAGCAGCCCCCCAAGATTTTTGCACCAGGAACATGCCCTAAGTGAGTTTTTGGCGAAGGCGTGCTACGGGTCGTAGCCGCTGCTATGGGCGACTGTAGTAGATCACTGGAATTGGTACTGTAAAATCATTTTTGCCATAACTTTGTAACTGTAAGTCCAAATCGAGTTTCATTTGAAGCGCTGGAAAGCTAATACGAATTAATATCAAATGAATTTACTTCTAAAGGCTGATCATGATGATTATTTAATACTTTTAATATTTGAAAGAAATATGAACTTGAAACTTATTTATCTTCTGATGATTTTTGTTATATCTTTCTAACTGTGTATCTAATTAACGATCTGTTTGAAGTGTTAGAAAGATAACGCTCGAGGCTATAACATAGTAGTAATAGGTGAAATGTTTAAGTATTATTTCTATGCCTAATATATTGCTTAAGTGTTATTTTACATGTTTGGATAATGAATCATTGTATTGTTGTGCTAATATTATGTTATAATCAAGTTGCTATGTTGATACTATTATGAATGATGTTGTTGAGATGTTGAGTTGAAGAAGTTTGATGTTGTTGATATGATGTGATGTTGATGATATTGATATGATATGATGTGGATGTTGTTGATATTGATGATGTTGTTATGGTGTGATTTTGATGATGTTGTTATGATGTGATGTTGATGATATTGTTGTGATAATGTTGTTAATGATATGCATGTATGAATATATGCATGATATGTTTGTGATGATTATATTGATGGTGGCATACACGGTCAGAAGAGGGGCCAATGGGAATGTGTTGTTGTTGCGTGTTGTGAATCATGCATCCATGTTGTCAGAACTTCGGTTCTATTTTGTTTTGGCATCGATCCTATGGTGGGGATCGGGTGCGAGTAGCTAATTTCTATGATGGAGAATTAGTGAAGCGTTACCTATCGCGGGGTAGCGATTTTGTTGTGGCCTCGATCCTATGGCGGGGACTGGGTGTGAGTAGCTAATTCTTATGGTGGGGAATTAGTGAAGCATTACCTATGGTAGGGTAGTGATTTTGTTGTGCTCCGGTTTAAGAGTGAACCAGATCCTATGGTGGGGATCCTGTACCTGATGATGATGGAATAGGGAGCGATATGAACCTAAGTTTTCATAACTTGGTACCACATGCATATTAAGTGAGTGCATTGCATTAACATTACATTCTTGTTGATTGGTTGTGGTCGAGAATGATGTTGTTGGAGACGAGTTCTGAATTATATAATATCCTTTTATATGATGATGATGTGATGGTTGTGAGTAGAGTAACACGTTGTTGTAAATGTTATACATGTTGTTGTGTGCTATCTTTCACTTATATCGTTTATAATTGATTATGATTAATCACCCATTCTATTTGAATGTTGCCTCTACGTGGATAACATGCAGATACTCAGGAGTAGACTCCAAGGAAGTAAGTGGAAGCTAGCTATTGGAGTTCATTTCAGTTTTCGTTTTAAGTAGGAGGGAATCCGCTCTAATTCATGTAACACTGGGTTGGGGTTGACGCTTGTCGTCTTAATTTATTATGTCGTTTATTTTGAAGTATTTGCCAATAATTTCATGGTGATATTCCAAGATGTTGAATTAAGTGTTGACGAAACTTATCCTTTGTTGATGTTATGGATATTGGAGTTTAAGACTCAATTTCAGTTGTAGAATCATAATTGAATTTCTTTATGTTGAATCTGCTGCATTATTTTTAAGACAACTCGATGTTGTAAAAGCCTCATAAATGAGTATGTCTGAATTAATATATGTTTTTGTGTAACCTATGTTACGGAGTAGGATAATTGTGATGTTTTATGAAGTATATCACTCTTGTGGTTGTGTTTATTTCATTAAATTAATGGTTATTTTCGTAGGGTTTCTAGAAGGTGTTACATTAGTGGCATCAGAGCAGATTGGTTTGTCCAGCCAGGTTGTATAATGTTGTTTGTTCCTTAGTGTGCGACATGTTTGTGAAACATTGTCGGTGCTTGCTTTTCTTTCAAACCATTTTTTGGCAGGAGTGGGATTGAAACAAGTAGGAGAGAAGCTTTTGCTTCTCTGAGATGTTTTAGTTGTGAAGTGTTGGTTTGGTGTGCATCTGATAGCAAGGGTGCAAGTGTTATTGGAGCTATGTTGTTTCTCGAACCCGAAGAGGGCTTGGAATTGAGATTCTTGTCTGCCAGGTCAAGTTGGGATGTCTTTATGGGAGAATAATCAAGTATTGTTAATGTTTTCTTCTCGAAGAATAGAGAGCAATGTGATGGATAGTGATATGCCAGTGGTGTGTAATTCCTGATGTTTTTCCTGAAGATATCTCTGACTTGCCTCCAGAGTTTGGATCTGAGTTTGGTGACAGTGAGGAAATGATGTTTTTATCTGCTAAGCAAGACGATGAGTCTGTGGGAAAAATGATACACTTGTGTTATTAGTTAAGAAGAAGGATGGTGGTATGAGGTTGTGTGTGGACTACAGGAAGCTGGATGAGGTGACTATCAAGAAAAATTATCCTCTACCAAGGATCGATTATCTGATGGATCAGTTAGTTGGTGCCTGTGTGTTCAGCAAGATAAATTTGAGGTCTGGTTATCATAATATTTATGTTAAACTAGATGATATTCTAAAGACGGAATTCATAACGAGATATGGTCACTATGAGTACATTGTGATGCCGTTTGGAGTGTCTAATACACCGGGTGTGTTCATGGAGTATATGAATAGGATTTTCCATCCTTATCTGGATAAGTTGTGGTGGTCTTCATCACAGTATTTTGATATATTCTAAGTCTAATGAAGAGCATGTGGAACATCTTAAGATTGTGTTGCAGGTGTTGAGGGAGAAGAAGCTTTATGCCAAGTTGTAGAAATGTGAATTTTGGTTAAAGGAAGTGAGCTTCCTTGGCCCTGTGATTTTGAGTGGTAGAATTCAGTGGATCCTTCTAAAGTTGATGTTGTGTTACAGTGGGAGACTTCAAAATCCACTACTGAGATTCGAATATTTCTTGGCTTTGCTGGTTACTATCGCAAGTTAAGATATGCCTTTGACTTAGTTGACTCGAAAGGGTCAAGCTTATGAGTGGGATTTTGCATGTGAAAAGAGTTTTGTAGAACTCAAAAAGAAATTGACGAGTGCTCCGGTATTGATCTTGCCTAATCCTAGTGAGTCTTTTGTAGTATATTGTGATGTGTCAAATATGGGTCTTGGTGGTTTACTGATGCAGAATGGTCAGGTCGTTGCTTATGCTTCCAGAAAACTGAAGGTTCATGAAAGGATCTATCCTAAGCATGACTTAGAGTTGGAAGTTGTGGTTTTTGTTTTGAATATTTGGAGACACGGTCTTTTTGGCTCCAAATTTGAAGTGTTCAGTAATCATAAGAGTTTGGAGTATTTGTTCGACTAGAAGGAGTTGAATATGAGGCAGAGAAGGTGGCTCAAATTTCTGAAAGATTATGATATTGAATTGAGTTACCATCCTGGTAAAGCTAATGATGCAGTTGATGCATTGAGTAAGAAGTCCTTACATATGTCAATGCTTATGGTTTGAGAGTTGGAACTGATTGAGAAATTCAGATATATAAGTTTAGTATGTGAAGAGACTCCTAACAGTGTGAAGTTGAGCATGTTGAAGCTGACGAGTGGTATTCTGGAAGAGATAAGAGAAGGTCATAAAACCGAATTGGGTTTGATTGATCGGTTGTTGTTAAGAAACCAAGGTAACGGGAGTGATTTTCGAGTTGATGAGAATGGCATGATGAGGTTCAGAGATAGGATGTGTAGTCCAGATGTTCTAGAGATTAAGAAGAGTATTCTTGAAGAAGGGCATCAAAGTGGGTTAAGTATTCATCCCGGTGCTACAAAGATGTATCAAGATTTAAAGAAGTTATTTTGGTGGCCAAGTATGAAGAAAGATGTTGCAGAACTTGTATATGCTTGTTTGACTTGCGAGAAGTCAAAGATTGAACATCAGAAGCCTTATGGGCTGATGTAACTGCTGAATATTCTAGAGTGGAAATGGGATAGCATCTCTATCGATTTTGTGTCAAATTTGCCTAAGACTTTGAAGGTTAACGATCCAATTTAAGTGATAGTGAATAGATTGAATAAATCGGCTCATTTCTTACAGATGAAAATCAATCATTCCTTGCAGAAGCTAGGTGAAGTATATATTGATGAGATTGTAAGGTTGCACGACATTTCTTTGAGTATCATGTCAGATAGAGATCCTAGGTTTACATCAAGGTTTTGGGAGGGTTTGTATAAGGCTTTGGGTACTAAGTTGAAGTTGAGTTTTGCCTATCATCCGCAGATGGACGGTCAGACAGAGAGGACTATCCAGTCTTTGGAGGATTTGCTGAGGGCTTATGTGTAAGAATAATAAGGTGCTTAGGATAACCACTGATTGAGTTTACCTACAATAATAGTTTGCATGCTAGTATTGCAATGCCACTATATGAGGCGTTGTATAGTAGGAGGTGTAGGACTCTGTTGTGTTGGTATGAGCCAGGAGAGAGTGCGGTGCTCGGATCTGAGATTGGACAGCAGACGACTGAAAAGATCAAGATTATGCAAGAGAAGATGAAAGCATCTCAGAGTCATTTAAAAAGTTACCTTGATAAGAGGAGGAAAGCACTTGAGTTCCAAGAAAGAGATCATGTGTTTTTGCGGGGTACTCCAATAACTTGTGTTGGTCGAGCTTTGAAGTCTAGAAAGCTTACGACGCATTTTGTTGGTCTGTATCAGATTTTGCAAAGGATAGGAGAGGTAGCCTATCAGATTGCTTTTCCTCCGTCGCTTGCTAATCTTCATGATGTATTTCATGTGCATCAGTTGAGGAGATACATTCTGGATCTGTCTCATGTGATCTAGGTGGATGATGTACAGGTGAAAGATAACCTAATTGTGGAAGCATCACCCATATTGATAGAGGACCAGGGAGTGAAGCAATCAAGGGGTAAAGAGATTTCCTTGGTGAAGGTAGCGTGGGGAGGACCGGCTGGGGGAGTTTGACTTAGGAGCGCGAGGAGAAGATGAGGGAGTCGTATCCAACTCTGTTTTCCTTATGTAATTTTCGGGGACGGAAATTCTGTAAGTGGGGAAGAGTTGTAACACTTCGTTTCGTGAATTAGATGTTTTACTATAGTTTAATTATTGAATTCCATATATTGTGTATTTTATTGATTTTGAGATATAAGTGAGAGTGATAACTAATTAGAATTATTTTATTAAATAGTCATATATAGTTTATTAATGAGATAATTAGAATTACATGCAATATAGAGGAATAATGGGCTAAATTGGCAATTGGGAGAATACTGAGGATATAATGGAGAGTTAGAGGAGTAAGTGAGGGTAGAAGTGGAAAACTATAGAAAGAGGTTATTTTTTAAAGGAGAAAATAGAGAGAAATGAGGTCAGTTTTGCAGTACGTGAAAGTTAAAAAGAGAAGAGTCCTAGGGCAAGAGAAGGCTTGGGAAGAACCACCCATCCAAAGAGCTTAAGAATCAAAGTTGCTAGTGTTGCGGTGAAATTTGGATGTCAAGCTATTGATTAACTTGAATCTTAATTCATTTACAACCGCTCTTTGATTTATCCGAAGGAAAAGGTCAAAAGAGGGAAAACCTATTTTTGCATCGTAAACACAATGCGGGGAAAGATCTAGGGTTCGGGGGTTGGTTAAATTTAGGGAAGGTATTAGCACCCTAAACTTCTGTAGTACTCTACAGGAACCTTTTGTTCAAATGTTTACTATTTGCTTTATTTATTTGCTTAAGGTATATGTACAAAGGATTAAAAGTGAGAAAATAAACCTAAGGGGTTAATTCTAAGTTTACTCGGCAAGACATCGCATCTTGTGCCTACGTATCCTTACGGGAGTGGAATCAGAGTAATCGTAGTTCCCCTCAAAAGGGAGGTTAGAGACTTTTTGACTGTGGTCAAGGTCTCAAGGGGAATAAACGCATCTTAAGGACACGCTTACGTGGAGTGTAGAAACTCCAAATCTCTACGTTGAATTGTTAAGTTGTAATTAGGGTTAAATTAGGGATTCCACGGCAGGAAACCCTAAAATGAGCGCGGCGGCTCTTTGACCTAGTGCTAGGGGTAAAATGGTAATCTTGCCTGCGGCGAGACATTTGTGAAAATTAGGTTTTGTAAGGTTGTAAGGGTTTGAAGTTGAGGACTATTGGCGCGGTGACCAAAAGCTAGACCTAACCTTCGGATGTGTGTAGCGTGACAGAAGTATTGATGAATGTGTGAGATTTGAATCATGCAAGCGGAAATAAAAATGCAGACAGTAAGCCATACAAGCAGAAACTTAAAGACAGAAATTAAAGCGCGATTGTTAGGATTCGCGGAGTTACAGATGAGAAGCAGTTAAAATAATAATGAAACTTAAAAAGCACAACGCAATAGTAGTAAACATGAGCTGCAAAAGATGAACACCCGTTAGTAGGCAAAGTCAGACGGTAATTGGACGGGTCATGAGACAAAAATGCAACATTGGAGATTTTTATTGTTTTTAAAGAAAAAGGTTTTGATTTAAGTTAAAAAGATGTTAAAACAGAAAAGAAAGATTAATTTTAATTTTCAAAAAAAATGGTTTTAATTTAATTATAAAAAGTTTTAATTCCAAAAAAAGATTTGATGTTATTATTTAAAAAAATATTTTTAGTTATTATTTTAAAGAAAATTTTAATGCCATTTATTTTAACAGCAATTTTAATATTTAAAAAAAGGTTTTAAAAAAACAATTTTAATATTTAAACAAAAATAAAAGGTTTTAAAAAACAATTTTAACTATATAAAACAAAAATAAAAGGGGTTGGGCCGGTAATCACTTCCGGACCCAACCCGGTTGGTGTAAATGTAAAAACAACATTTAGGGTTTCAGAAACCCTATTCCTCTTCGCGGCGCCATTGTGCTTTCGTCTTCCTCATCTCTCGTACTCTAGTCTCTCCACGATATTTCTGAAAAAAAACAACAAAACGATTATCAATTATCAGAAATCAAATCCCCACGCAATGGCTTACAATTTCATCGGTGTTCTTGGTGGTTTTGGCGAACATGGCGGCCGACGATGAAGATATTCGGAGGCGGCGAACGGTGGTTGCCCGTCGTGCGTGATGAGCGGCGAAGGCGGCTTCTGATTCGTTTTACCGTTTATGGAGGGTGATGTTTTGTTGAGGTTGATGGCCGATGATGAACCGTTCTGAGGCTGCGGCGGTTGCTGGTTTTTCGTCGATACCTTTGGTTCAGGGTGCCGTTTGAGTCTTCCCGGTGAGAACGTTCTATCTTGTGATTATATTTTTGTGATTTTCTGGCCGTCGCGTGTTAGGGTTTCTTTTGGTGAGAGTGGTCCGTCCCCCCTTTCTGTTAGGGTTTCGCCTCCTTTTATATCACTCCTTTCATATGATCTTGTGGGCTTGGATCCATGTGACTTGTGGATTTGATTCACTTTTGATGTTGATTTGGTATTATTGCTGATTTGATTGGATTTTCTTTTGATATTTGCAGATGTAGATTTGATCCCTGATGGATTCTCAAACGCGGGCTTTTGCGATTTGCTTGCTGTCATAAGTTGGCTTTCCTTTTTGGGTTCACTTGATTGGATTTTCAACTTCCAGATCATGATCACATTTGGGATACATTGGATATCTGTTTCCTTGATTTTCTTTTGGATATTTGGTTTACTTTGGTTAACTGTTTCGAACACGCATTAACTTTTCTTCTTCTTCTTTCAGAACTGGTGCTAAGGCTTTGGTCAAACCAAATGTCGAGAAGGGGTATACGGCGATGATGACGCTCTGTCTGAGCCATCGGAACATGATGCTACCATTCCCATCGCTGCTTGCCTTGTTTCCTCTGATTCATCTGATGTAGATTTTTATGGACTCACCTTCGGTTATCCAATCTGACCCTAGTGTCCAGTTATGGCTTCCATCATGGATTTGGGCCTTGTTTCCCAGTTCCTTCTGCTGTGGTTCGCGCCCTGTTTGGCTTCTGAACTGATACGCGGGTGTATTTTACACCTGCTGCTGATGCGCTTTCCTGACTCTCTCCTCTTTGCATTTTTCTGTGACAACCATGGATTTATTTATTCTTGAATCGAACTGATCCTTTCAATTTTATGCAGCTTGTGAACTCAAATTCAACTCGGCCTCTTCGTGACTAGTCTGAGATCCATAGGCATCCGGGTTTTTGCTCAATGTTGCTTCGAAACATTTACTTGATAGTGGCTGCGAGTTTAGGGCAATGATGTTCGTAGCTGAGCCCTTTTGCGTTTCGATTTCCCAATGTGACCTGCACATTTGGCTTACCTTGAACTGATGTATGAACCTATCTTGCTTTTTCTGGTATGATTTGTGCTGTTTCTGTGCTTTGTCTGATGCAGTTTGGTTTGTATTCTGAGCCTTTTGTGGCAGATTTGTTTGACTTGGTTCTTTCTTGTTCTTGCGCATGAATTGAACCTTTCTTCCTCTTGCGCCTCTTTTCCTTTCTGAATTTGGGCCAGTTTTGCACTTATAATGTTTTTTCAAATTTGGTGCAGTTCATGAATTGCTTTGGTTTTGAGTTCTGTTATAAACTTGGTACTGATGCTGTTGTGGTGAATTTCAGGTGTTGGAAAACAAAGCGATTCAGACCTGCCGGCATCCGGGTCTGAGTCCGAATTGGCTGTGCTGTTTTACCCTTGTATCAGTTTGGAAAGTAAATTGGGATTTACTCGATGGTGGCATAGACCCTTTTTAGTTAATCATTTATCGGCCCGAACTTCTTTTACTTCTTCATCTTTCTCGGTTGTCCCGCATTGATAAGAACGGAAATTTCTTGATCTGACGCCAATGGCACGGATCGGTAACGGGGGTAGGATGCGGCTTCGGTCGTGCCACTCCCGGCACTCAGTGATGACGCTGTTCTGAGAGTGTCGAAGATAACTTCTAACCCTTTCCTGCTTCTGTTTGTTTCTTTGTTCTTTTGCAGGTAATTGAGATGTAGAAGAACTCAAAGGGAATAACATGAAGACCACTTTGAAGCTTAGGGACCTTAGGACTTTTAGGATAGAAGCAACATCTGTACATGTAATCTTACAGCAATTCAAATGTGAAATGATTCACTTCCTCTTGTACAATGATATTCTTATGAAATAAAAATTCCAAAAATTTTCATTTATATCCATGATCATTCAACTTTGAATCTATTTATATTTATTTCTAGTTATAAATTATAAACATTTGTGAATAAATCCACAAATATTTAAATTCATTATTCTAGTCATAAACCATAAATATTCACGAATGATATTCTTGTTCATGTACTTGTATCGTTTATAGTCCTAATCTCATCACCTGACTACATTCACTTGCATTCCAACTTAGATTCTAGCCAACGATTTTATAACCAAACGCGGATGTGCGCCGTAATCACAACAGATTCAGTATCAACGATGACATTGCCCGTAATTGAATTCCACTGACCAAATGCTGTGAGCAACAATCCAATAATACCCAATTAAACTGCGCCTTATTAACAGAAACGGAAATGCTCTGGAAATAAACCATGAGTGATGAAATGGACCTTAATTCCAGTTGTGTCCGACAAATTTCGATACCGAACACATCGGATTGACGCCTTGATATAATCAAACCATGTGATAAATAAATGCCTCAGAAATAGTGTCTCAAGTGTCTCAAAGCTCAGTAACAGCCCGTCTTCAAAGAATTAACGGAATCCACATAAAATGACCAAAATACCCCTGGAATCAATCCTGCCAAACAAACACCTCCATGACTTGATAGTGGTTAGCAGATGCACAGATGAGATGCTATGCGAAATGACTGATTAAATATAAGGGTAAAATTTGGGGTATTACAGCTAGGAATAACAAGGTAAGGGTGGATAATAGTTTTCAATTGTGATTAGTATGAGGGAAGAGTGGATTATGGTTTTAGTTTTCTTTTGATTCGATGATGAACGTTGAGAAATAATTGATGATGATTCTGTGATGAAAAATTATAATAATTGAGTTGTCGGGTATGTATATCTTGATGTTATAATGTGTTTATTTCACTTGATACATGTAATATATGATATGACATATTTTGGGTTGTTGGAGGTCAAAATATGGGGTTTGGGGACTGTTGTAAAGCTGAAAAATCAGAGAGATTGCACAATATCGCGAGAAAATGTGGGTTTTCTAGGCCCTACTATGGGTCGTAGCAGCTGCTACGGGTGGCTGTAGTAACACCCTAAATTTTGGCACCAGGAACATGCCCAAAGTGATTTTTTGGCAAAGGCGTGCTAATGGCCGTAGCCGCTGCTAAGGGCGGCCGTAGTAGATCCCTGAAATTGGTACTGCGAAATCGTTTTTGCCATAACTTTGTAACCGTAAGTCTAAATCGAGTTTTATTTGAAGCGTTGGAAAGCTAACGCGAATTACTATAACATGAAAATACTTCTAGAGGCTGATAATGATGATTATTTGATGCTTTTATAATTTAAAGAAATGTTGACCTTGAAACTTGTTTATCTTTAGATTATTTCTGTTATATCTTTCTAACCGTGTATCTAACTGACGAGCCATTTGAAGTGTTAAAAATATAACAATAAAAGCTATACCATAGTAGTAATAGGTGAAATATTTAAGTATTATTTCTATGCCTATTATGTTGATGAAGTGTTAGTTTACATGATCGAATAATGAATCGTTTTCATTGTTGTGCTAATATTATGTGATAATGATGTTGCTATGTTGATACTATTATGAATGATGTTGTTGAGATGTTTAGTTGATGAGGTTTGATGTTGTTGATATGATGTGATGTTGATAATGTTGATATGATATGATGTGGATGTTGTTGATACGATGTGATGTTGATGATGTTGTTATGATGTGATGTTGATCATGTTATTGTCCTAATGTTGTTAATGATGTGCATATCTGAATATATGCATGACGTGTTTATGATGATTATGTTGATGGTGGAATTCATGGTCAGAAGTGGGGCCAATGTGCATGTGTTTTTGTTGCATGTAATGAATCATGCATCGATGTTGTTGGAACTTCGATTCTATTTTGTTATGGCCTTATTTTTTAGTGGGGATCGGGTGCGAGTAGCTAATTCCTATGGTGGGGAATTAGTGAAGCATTATCTATGGTGGGGTAGCGATTTTTTTGTGCTCCGATTCAAGAGTGAACCAGATCCTATGGTGGGGATCCTGTATCCGATGATGATGGAACAGGGAGTGGTATGAACCTTAGTGTTCATAACTTGATACCACATGCATATTGAGTTAGTGCATTGCATTAAAATTGCACTCTTGTTGATTGGTTGTGGTTGAGAATGATGATGCTGGATGAAAAATTGTGAATTGGATAATATCCCTGTATATGATGATGATGTGATCGTTGTGAGTAGAGTAACACGTTATTTTGGTAAATGGTTATACATGTTACTGTGTGATATCTTTCACTTATGTAGTTTATAATTGATTATGATTACTCACCCCTTTTGTTTGAATGTTGCCTCCATGTGGGTAAGGATGTCAATTTGCAACTGTTAGCGGGGATCCTCGCGGGAATTTCCCCGTTTGGGGCCCTAAAGATGGAGAATTTCCATCCGCTGAGGCGGGGATGGGGAGAAAAATTCTCCCGACAAGACTTCGGGGACGGGGACGGGGAATACATCTCCCACCCCCGCGAAGCCCCCGCCCCGTCTACTTATTTTAATATAGTTATTTAATATATAATTTATATTTTACATTAGTTTTTTTTGTCATTTCCTTATGTTTTATTTAAAAATAAATGAATATTAAAGTATAGAATTTTTGTAGTTGTTTAGGCATATTGTTACTTAAAAAATTCTATAATTTATGTTTTTGAACTTTATAGCATTTTATATAATTTTATAAGAAAGTATTATTATTGTGTCCCATTAGTCTTTTTAATAAAAAAAATAATGAATGTGAATTACTAGTATATTTTAAAAACAAAATAAATATGTGAAATACTTGTGCTTTTTATTTTTATAGAAAATATAGATATTTTAAAAAATAAAATGTTAATGGAAAAATATAGGATTCGTGGGGATCCATGGGGAGCGGGGATTCGCGGGGAACGAGGATGGGGATAGAAATTCCCCCGTGACGGGGATCAAGGACGGGGACGGGGAATGAATTTGGTGGTGGGGATAAAGATGGGGATGTGTCCTCCGCCCCCGCCCCGCCCCATTGACATCCCTATACGTGGGTAACACGCAGATACTCAGGAGTAGACTCCAAGGAAGTAAGTGGAAGCTAGCTATTGGAGTTCACTTCAATTTTCATTTTAAATAGAAGGGAATCTGCTCTGATTCATGTAACATTGGGTTAGGGTTGAGGTTTGTCTTCTTAATTTATTATGTCGTTTATTTTGAAGTATTTGCTAATAATTTAATGGTGATATTCTAAGATGTTGAATTAAGTGTTGACGAAACTTATCCTTTGTTGATGTTATGGATATTGGAGTTTAAGACTCAATTTCAGTTGTAGAATCATAATTGAATTTCTTTATGTTGAATCCGCTGCATTGTTTTTAAAAGAACTTGACGTTGTAAAAGCCTCATAAATGAGTATGTCCGAATTAATATATGTTTTTATGTAACCCATGTTATAGAGCAGGATAATTTTGATGTTTTATGAAGTGTGACACCCTTGTGGATGTGTTTATTTGATTAAATTAATAGTTATTTCTGTGGGGTTTTTAGAAGGGTGTTTATAGGAGGTGGTGTCTGTTGCACCCCAAAATTTGACCAACATTTATTTAACCATCAAGAGTTATATGAGGCATTGAAGCTAGCCAAGAGGGATATTCAAATGTTCAAAGGTTGATACCTTTGTCAGAGAACTCAAGAGATCCTCAGAGAGATTGGGTGAAACCAAGGTTGTGTGTCTCATAGCTTGAGAGTTGTGGGGGCTCCTCAGATGATTCTGAGACTATGAGGATGGACTTGAAGCTTTGAGAAATCTTGTGAGATGTCTTGAAAGCCATCATGAAGCCTAGAAAGGTCATTGTACAAGAATTCAGAAGACTCAACCATGAGTGGTAGAATTAGGGTTTGACTGGGTCAACCCTAGGTCAACTGATGATTTGGAGAGGGTTGAGACCTAATCCAAGAGCCATGTGATCATGGAATGATATATTGAGATACTATAAGGATGATTCCTAGACCAACTCATCATGATTGAGGAGTTTGAGAAGTTTTAAGCTAGGGTTTCTAAGGATTGACAGTGTAAAATCCCCTAGTTTGATCCCTATCTTCAAGGCAGTTTAGCTCAAGATGTGATTGTCATCTCATCTTCCCCACAACATGAATGTTGTAGAGCTTGTTCGCTTTAATTTTAGTGGTAGAATTCCTTGATAGGATTTGTAGAGCTCAAGTTATGGTTTTGATAAATTACAGGTCATCTGAGGTATGTGAATCTGGGTCCTTGAAAGTCACCCAACTTGCAGACAACTTTTGCCCTAGTAGGATGATTCCTATCGATTCTTGGTCAACATGAATGTTGAAGATCATCTTCTTATATTTCTAGAGAGTACTAGAAGTCCTTGATAGGATTTGTAGAACTCAATTTATGGCTTTGACAAGTCAAGGGCATTTTGGTCATTTGGAGGTTATAGGTCATTTCAAGCATAAGGCCATATCTCCTAGTTCCAAGCTTCAAATGGAAAAATCTTCAACATCAAACTTGCTTAGAATGATGTTTTAAGGCTAGTAAGGAGGTCATGAGATGTTGAAAAGGCTCATATCAAAAAGTGATAAAAATGGCCTAAAAATGAGGCATAAGTTAATTAAAGTGAATTTGAAAAATGGAAATCCCAAGTTATAAGTCCAAACCATATCATGTAATAGGTCATTTTGACTCCAAATGACATTCTAAGAACAATGGTTCAGCCACAATTTTGATTTGAGGCTTAGATCATAGGGATGCTTTGGAATTGGATTACTTGCATCTTAAGGTACCAAAGCAAAACAAGGCAAAACTCAATAAGCAAGGTACTTGTGCATTGTAACTCATCCAAAATCTCATGTGGGGATAAATTCAAGTCAGAATGGGAAGTTATGAGATGCTTGGCATGAGATAGCATGTGGAGAGAATGAGAAATCAAAATACCATGACATGATGTTGCAGCCTAAAATTTGCCCAACCTTTTCTAGCCTAGGTTTTATGTTTCATTTGCATTAGCATTTGCATATAGAGTCATGTACATAGTCTAATCATCTTCATAGCATAGCATAGCAAATCATCCAACAGGGACCAAGCATTATTCTCATCTCTAGGAGCCTATCAAGAGGTTATTATTCTAATTCAAGCACATTCAAGTCATCAGAAAGAATTGGAAAGCTAAAGAAGTCAATGGATCAAGCAAGCAATCTATCTCCTATCTGAGGGTATTTGGGGATCATCAAAGAAATTGTGAGCTGTGGGCTGAGCATGGAGAGTATCTAGACATCATGGGAGACTTAGAAAGTCATTTGGAGAAGGAGACAAGTCATTGGAGTAGTCACAAGAGTTGTGGATGAAGACAGTCAACTAGGGTTTCATCTGGGGTCAACTCTAGGTCAACTCTAGGTCAATTGACTGATTGAAAGACATTAAGGACTATTGGAGAGATGTGGGGTTCATCATTTGACATGTAAAGGAAGATATGGTGATATGCCAAGAAGAATTCAAGAGAAATCAAGGAGAAGAGGAGTTTCTAAATTAGGGTTTCTGTGTAAAATCCCCTAGTTTAGGTCAAATTTCCAAGCAAGATAAGTCAAAATGCAAGCTTCAAATGGATCCTTGGCCAACATGGAACTTGTAGAGGATCTCAAGACCTTTAATTTGAGTGGTGAAGGACACTAAGGAGATTTATAGAGCTCAAGTTATGGTCCTTGCAAGTTACAGGTCATCTGAGGTATCTGAAATTTTGTCTGTGAAAGTGACTTGACTTCCAAGCTATTTTTACCCCTCAAGGAGATTTCAAATGAATTTATGGTCAACATAAGAATTGTTCCTCATTGTCTTATATTTCTATAATGGTATAGTATGCCTTCATATGATTTTTGGAACTCTACTTATGGTCTTGGCAAGCAAAGGGTATTTTGGTCATTTGAGAATTACAGGTCATTCAAGCCTATGCCCAAAACTCATACAAGGAGGCTTCAAATGGAAAACTTCACAACATAAAACTTGTTCCAAATGACATTTTGAGTCTAGAAAAGTGACCATGAAAGATTGGGAAGATTCATAGCACAAGGTTTCAAAATTGGTGGATTTAATGAATAAAAAAGGACTTAAAAATGAGATTTTTCATATTTTGGCCAAATGAGGTGAAATTATAGGTCATTTTGATTGGAAAAATCATTTTGAAAACATTGGCTAAAGTGGAATTTTGAGTTTAGTTCAAGTTTTGAAAGTTACTCATGGTTACTTATAATGGAAGGTACATAAGCCAAATCCAAGGGAAATCATACATGGGAAGTTTCTCCAAGCTTCTAGGAGTTTCTAAATTCACCTATATATTGATATGAAGAGGTTCATGCAAGGGTTGGTGCTTCATATTGTTCATAAACACAAGTTTCACACACTTTTTTCCAATTTGCAAAATCAACAAACTCTCTGTCTCTTCCATCTTCATTCTTTTCTTCTCCACAAACACACTCTTCTGATCCTTGTGAGCATTTGCATACCAAAATTGAGGTGGATCCATGGAGTCTTGAAGGTGCAAGATTAAAGTTGCAAGAAAAGCAAATTGATATCAAACTCAAGATTCAAGCAATATACGTCAAAGTTTTTGCATACAGAACTTAAAGCATTCATCAAGGATCAATATTGGAGAGTAGCAAGCATTGAAGTGAGGTGCAAGTGCCATTACCATCATCATCTTGCAGGTTTGCAAAAGCTTGCGAATTTCATTATTTATGCATTTCTAGATCATGTGGTTAGGATATTTACGATTAGAGACCATAGGTTATCACTCCTGGAAAGTTTGAGCATGTTCTATGGAGTTTGAGATTTTGACATGTTACTTTAAAGAGCAAGAACAAGCTGTGTGTTAGGTTTTAATGATCATGTGATAGCATAGAATGACGAGGGTAGCATAAAGAACAAGTCTATACCATTGGAATTAAGCTTCATCGTGATTGATCTCAGAGGAAAATGGTGGAACCCTAATGTTTGTGCATTCTGTTTGAGAGATATAGGAGGATTTAGTGAGATCCATTGATACCACCGTGTGCAGGGAAAGAAATGGCGCAAGTTTGGTCTTTGGATTTCACGTTTTCATGGAATGATCAGAGAGAACGAGGCAGTTGAAGTTTAGTGCGCGGAAACTGGTGCGAAGAGTAAACCCTAGTTGGAGGTTGAAGACAACCTCCCAGCCGTCCGATCATCTCCAATTTTTGACTTCTTCATCTAATCTAACGGGCATGATTTAATTCTGAAAATAGAGGGAAGTCCCAACATCAAAACGGTGCGTTTGAGTTAGTGATGAGTCCTGGGCTTACTGAAAGTTCTGATATTCACACCCCTGCGTATGGCCCAATCCACTTTTGAACTGAAAAAACATGCTATTGGCACCGTATTCGTTTTAATTTTCTGTTGATTTTTCTTTTGATTTTCTGAAGCATTTGGGCTTATCACGCGTGCTATTCCCACCCCCGGTTTGTGGGCCCATCATAGTAATTGAACTGGACGTTCTACTGTTCTCACTCCCTCCCCTTTAATTCAATTTCTTTTATTTTCATTTCTTTTAATGTTTTCTTGCACTTTCAATAAATCATATAAAAATGAAAAATGATTGTTTTTTAATGCTTGTTTTTTCTACATGTTCATAATTCTGTCTAGAAAAATATGAAAAAAGAAAAATGGCATTTTATTTTGTTTTAATATTTTTCATGCATTTTCTTGTAAATAGCATTTTATTAAGTTTAGTTTAATACCCAAATTTGATGATTTTAGTTTGAATAAATGCTTTAGTATTTTTAATTCATTCTTTTTAGGTTGATTAGAGTAGACATATAACTTGTATATAAGATTTAATTCACAATTTTAGAAATTAATTTTAGGTGATTAGTTTAGGTGTGAATAACATGAACAAAATTAGGGTTTAGGTGACAACATAGGTGAATAAGTTCATTTCCCTTAGGAGTTAGAAATTGAATCTTTGGGGTATGGGACTATAGGGATTAGGGGTAGTTATTAGATCCCTTAGAAAATATTAGGATTCCCCTACTGCTATTAGTATTGTCTGTATTTGTTGACTGGTGTGGTGTGCCCTCTCTGGGGGATTATTGCTTGTTTGTATGGGTATTGGGATTTCTAGGGGATTGGGAGAGCTGAAGACTTGTGATGATGAAGCCATTGGAGATCAAGAGCTTGAAGACCAACTTCCAGAGTTGATGAGAAGATTTTTGCTAGCAGCTGTTGAGGAGACTAGGGTTTAGGAGCTAGGCAGAGCTCTAGATTAGAAAGCTTGTTTCCCAAACATGGAATGCCTTGTCTGCATCCATTCTTTCTCTATGATTCAAAGTCTCTTTCAAGTATCCACCTCCTTCCTTTGGAAGGATCAGTGAATGTATTTGAAAGATAGAACTTTTGAGGGAAAATTATCTGTATAATGTTAACAGTTGATGAACCACCCTTGGTAGGTAATTGACTGGCTAACATTCATTCACTTCATCTTGTTGATTGATGTTCATCCTGGAGATTGAGACTTGAAGAAAAGCCATTGCAGATGGAAGATGGATGATCAAGACCTTGCTGGAAGGCTGTGTAGATGGAGATTGATGCTTGCTGAAGCTTGTAGCTGGTTGGAGATGACTTGAAGATAGGTGTTGATGCAGAGCTGCTGTGGCTGATTATTTTCTGCTGTATTTCATTTCTGATGTATTGATTGGTTTTCTGGACTGTATTGCTTGCTGTTTACCCTGTTGGGTTGAAAGTGAATCATGTTCACTTTTGCCTATTGTTTTCTAGGTTCGAGGTTGAGTGGGACTCCCTTACCTCGCTTGTATTGCTGCATCCATGCATTTTACTGCTTTACTGTATATATCTGCTATTGTTTCTGTTTCCGTCTATTCCTTTAGGATCTCTGTTTCTCTCTGCGCAAGAGAGGAGCATGATAGACACTAGGTCTTAACCCATGCATGATAACACTAGGTTAGCTTAATTCCCTTTGCAACCATATGTTAGAGTTCTGTCTCTTCTTTCTCAAAACAAACAGAAAAACACAATAAAGATTTCAAACACAATAAAAGACACTTCTTTCGTAAAAGAATGTGAACTCATCAAAACGTCATTTTTGTCCGCTTGGACTGTTAATCAGAAAAACCTTTTTTCAGAAGGAATAAAAACAATCAAGACAGACTTGTGTCGTACGTAGCCCGAACTACGTTTGCTCTGATCTTTCATGCTGTATGAAAGTACGTAGGCATAGGATGCGATATCCTAGCGAGCAACCTTCCCCTCCTTTCCCGTAGGTAGGCGAACTACGTTGACTCTGATTTCTCGTCCCAGACGGGAATACGTAGGCATAAAGTGCGATACTTTGCCGAGTCATTTTATTTTCTTTTTAACCCCTGACCTGTAGAGTAGATAGAATAACAATCCATACCCGAAAACAAGCGTGGATCCCGTCGAGTACGACGGACGTGGGGGGTGCTAATACCTTCCCCTTGCGTAACCGACTCCCGAATCCAGGTTTTGGTTGCGATGACCATTCCTTTCCCGTCTTTGCGGTAGGTTTACTCTGAGCGTTTCCTTTCCCTCCCGTGGGATCAATAACGCACGGTGGCGACTCTTCTGTTCAGCCGGCGCCGATTTTCGCAGTAGCGACACATGAAAAGATCAATTTCTCATTGGATGATCCTAGAGGGTTCTAGATGATTCTAAACCTCTCTATATAACAAGTGCAACTTGCTCAGATGCAAGGTTGGTGTGAATTGCTGCATAGAAGAGAGAGTGAAATCCAATTTCTTCCATTACAAGTCAAGATCAATTTCTTCATTCCCCTTCATTTCCTTTCATTTTTTTCACACAAACACCTTCCATACATCACATTGAAGCTGTGCAGATTGAATTGAGAGCATTTCCATGGAGAATTGAGGAGTTGGTGATTGAGATTTCAAGGTTGCATCTCAAAATCGAATTTCAAGAATCAAGCAATTTCAGCCATTCTTTTTGCATACAGAAGCTAGAAGATTGATCAGTGAAGGAATTTGGAAAGATTGAAGGCTTGAATTGGTGGATTACTACCTCTGTTCACTCCATTTTACCAGGTTTGCAATTTCTTTCCTACACCTTAATTTAGGCATGGTTAGGTTGAAATGTTAGTGTAGAATTGTTAGAGACCAATAGGTGGTGGATTTTGGAAAGTTTGAAGGCAATTGGTGATGGTTTTGTTATAACCAAGATTCCTGTTTGGCCTTGTATCTCTTTGGATATTGAGTGATTACCTTAGTTCTTTAGTGAAGATTGATCAGTGATAGGAGGTGGTCATTTTAGTGTAAGAAATTTGGAGAATTGTTAGGATTGATTTCTGAGCATAATTTGGATCTTGGATCGTGTTTTATGTTCGAGGAAGATTCAATGGATTTTGAGATGAGGATCGTGTTCAGCATGAAATTCTAGGCATGTTAGGGTTTTACATTTTAAGAATTGATGGAGAAATGAAGGAATTCGTATGGAGGAAGATGAAGCTCATGGAGCTGTGTTTTAATGGTGTTTCTGCAAACCCTAGCTCAAGGTTAGGGATGAAGCCTCAACCATTGGATGCTTGCTTGACTATTGACTGAGAGATGGATCCAGTGGACGAGATTTAATTGAATTTTGGAGGGAACCCTGAGCGTGTGAAACGCCGCGTTTCATTTAAAGAGGAACTCTGGGCTTAGTGAACTAATGATAACCCCACCCCCTTTTGAGGCCCACTTCATTTTATAACTGAATATCATGACTATTTGCACCGCAGCTTTTTCTTTTTCTTTATTGTTTTTCAATTGTTTTCTGATTTAGATATTGGGCCAGGCGCATTTCTGTTTACACCCCACGTTTTGAGCCCATCAATAAAATGAACTGGATAGGTTTACTGATTGCACCCCTTTTCATGTTTTCATATTATTTTTTCTCCATTTTCTTTCCATCTTAGAAAAATCATATTAATTTGAAAAATAAAGATTTTTTTCATGGGAGTTTTTTCTCCTATTTCATATTTTTGTCTAGAAAAATATAGAATAAAAATATTTTCCATATCATGCATTTTAGTATTTTTTGCATATTTTCTTCTTTAATTGCCTTTTATTTCTTTTAGGTTGATATATGATTTTGTAGAATTTAGTTTAGGTAGATCCCTTAGTATTTTTAGGTAATTATTTTTAGGGTAATTAGATATATGTTTTAGCTTCCCCCTGGATTTATTCCATATATTTGTGATGACTTTTAGGATAGTTTTGATTAGATGATTCTAGGTTGTGTAGAATTAGGTTAAACTTCAACATAGGTCCATAATAACTTTAGATTTTGGGTTTTTAGGACAAATTAGACTATGGGACATATATGGGTATTAAGGGTAGGTATGTAGGATCCCTTAGAAATTATATTAGGATTTAATATAGTAGTTTACTATTTTTGGATGATTTTTGTTGTGAACGATTGTTTGTGTTGCCTTTAGGGCATTGTATTGTTGTTTGCTTTGCTTTGTAGGCTTGGAGAGCTTGGTCTTGTTCTAAGGAGCATTGTGGAGCATAGTAGAAGACTTGAAGATGGATTGAGGAGCTTGAGAGCTTGATCTTATTCCTTTTTGTTGTTGTTTTAGGGTTAGGGATTAGGAAGAGTTTAGATGTAGATAATTTCTTCCTTAAACATGGATGGTATCTGTCACCTCCATTCCTCCCTATGATTCAAAGTCCTTCCATGGTATACACCTCTCTCCTTTGGAGGGATAAGTGATGCACCTAGGAAGTAGAACTTTTGAGGGAACCATTCCTTTGATGTTGAACCCTTATAGGTCACCTTTGGTGGTCAAGTAAGCAGTTCAATATCCCCCAGCTTATCCAGTAAGTGATTTTCTCTGGTTTGATTATTCTTGAGAGATGTTGAGCTTGAGTATGAAGGTGAAGACTTCATTGAAGAATGTTGAAGAGGATGAATCCTTGAGTATTGCCATTCCAGCTGAAGCTTGAAGAGCAACAAGAGCAAGTTGATACTTGAAGACCCCTGAAGATTAGGTGAAGCCTGAAGGTGGAGCTGATCAAGAAGCTGAAGCTTAAGGGAGAAGATGAGTTGACACTCATGTTGAAGGGTTGAAACCTAGAAAAGCAAATTGATATTTGTCAAGAGTGATTGAAGTCTGAAGACTGAGTTGCTGTTGGAAAAGCTGAAGCTTGAGGTTGAGAGAGAAGCTGGTCTGCTCTTTTCTGTTTTCTTTGTTGTATTGCTGTGTTTTGTTTGACTTGTTTGATGCATTAGAATAAGTCCATATCTAGAATAGGTAGAATCTAGGAGCATGATTGCACTAGAGGTTGAGTTGCTCCCTCTGCTTGTATTGTTACTGTGTGGCTTTGCTTGCGGGTATTCGGTAGAGCCCAGCTCCCTTTCCCATGTGGTTTGTTTTCCTGATGGCATTTTATTTCATTTTATCTGTATGATTGCAGTTTACTGTTATTGCTTGATAGCATGTTGTTTTATATTTCAGTATGATTACTGTTATTTCATTCTGGCTTGAGGTTGAGATGAGCTTGTGGAGGCTGAAGCCCCACACACATTTCCTCCCTCACTTGCATTGCATGCATTTTACTGTTAAGCTGATGCTTTGTCTGTTTTGGTGTATCATTGACATGATCCCTTAGGACTCTCATTTCCTTTGATAAGGATTTGATGATAGAATCTTAGGTTGAAACCTATGCATGACAACTTCTAGGAGTTCCCTGTTCAAACCTCGACCATAGGATGAATCCATGGCATGACAACAGTAGGACTTGATAGTCTCCCTCCTAGTTGGGCTTGTTCTCTTCTCATCTCAACACAGTTTAAGATACAGTAATCATGAATGATTTCTTTCGTACATTACGAGCCTTAAGCTATCTGAGAAAGGATTGTGGGAGAGTTTCTTTCCCACAGTCTGGATGTTTAGTATGGTACCCTTTGGGTGACATGCGACGCATTCACTCTCAGGTCATAGTCTCTAGTGCGGTTGAAATCGCAAACACAATAAAAAACACTTCTTTCGTAAAAGACAGGAAATAAACCGTAGTTTCCCGAACTACGTGAGCTCTGATCTCTCATTCCTATTGAGAGTACGTAGGCACAAGATGGCGATGTCTTGGCGAGCTACCTTCCCCCATAACCCTTTGTAGGCCGAACTACGTTGACTCTGATTTCTCGTTCTCTGATGAGAATACGTAGGCATAAAGCGCGACACTTTGCCGAGTCATTTTTCTTTTTTGTTTCAGCCAGCCTTGATAGGTAGATAGAATAAAACCAACCCGTCCAAGTAAACACAACAAGCGAGGATCCCGTCGAGTACGACGGACGTGAGGGGTGCTAATACCTTCCCCTTGCGTAACCGACTCCCGAATCTAGACAATGGTTGCGATGACCTTGTCTTACCCTTTTTCGATAGGTTTTTCCGATCGTTTCCTTTCCCGCCCTGAGGGATAAATAACGAAAGGTGGTGACTCTTCTGTCATGCCGGCACCTTATTTTCGCGCAAGCGACAGTTGGAGACTCTGCTGGGGACATCATGTTTCCTAGGGATCCAACGTCCCGAAAGCGAGTCAGTTTGGGGACTTCCAACGGTTCCCTGCGAGAGTCAATCCTAACGCTTGTATGTTTACTTGTGGAGTTGCGTTTATTTATCGCATTTTTCTTTTCGCACTTTATTTCCCGCACTTTATTTTCAGTATAATATGATTATTTGTACTGTTGTGGGATGGGAGTTCTGATGAGTGAGAAGCCAGACCCAGGCTTGAGTGCACTATAGACTTAGAGTGGAAATTAGTGGGCGCGTGCTTGCTTTGCAGGCACTAGTGTCTCATGAAATCCACGCTCATACGAGGTTCATCCGGTTGGCTTCCCTTTCAACCCTTTGGGTTGAGACAGTTGCTGGTTTGGTGGATTGTCGACTCTGGGGACCGATCATTTGTGATTCAGCTAAGTGAGGCCGCTTCATGAGCTGGTGATGCCACACCTTATGGGTATCGTATCACCCCTCTTGAAAGTCTGTGACGCTGATGAACGCATAGGATGCCGTACCTTGAGTCAGTTTAGGTCTATACCTGTGAGTAGGGTTGGGTTTATTGCAGGAAACCTTGAACTTCAGACTACCTAGTTTTCTTGACAGTGAATCAGTTGTGTTGGTACCGGGGTTTCTCAGTTGCAGGTGTATGGCTGTTCTTGATAGAGCAGAGTATTGTCATCAGTTGTTCGTTCTTGATAGAGCATATTTTTGGGGTCTGAAGATCTCATCAGCAGGTGTTGTTTGTTTTTGATAGAGCAGATTTGTGGGGTCTGAAGATCTCACCAGCAGATGTTGTTTGTTCTTGATAGAGCAGATTTTTGGGGTCTGAAGATCTCATCAGCAGCTGTATGTTTGTTCTTGATAGAGCAGATTTTTGATTTGGGGTCTGAAGACTTCATCAGCAGATATTTCTTGATCATACATCCGAGGTCCTTATTATCAGACATTTGTTCTTGACAGAGCAGAATTATGATCCTGTGTATATGGTCTTATCAGATGGTTATTCTTGGCAGATCAGATCTGTGGTCCTACACCGGGGTCTCCTTCTTATCAGTGGTTGTTGATACAGGATCTCCACAACACCAGTTCCCGGATATATTACTGCATGTGCATTTTGCATTAGTTCGCATGTTCATTTGCATTTCATTAACGTGTGTCTGTGTTGCAGGTACCGTTTTCCCCGATCCAAGATTTCTTGCCTCTTATTGTATTGTTATGGGCTCTCTGAGGAAGACCGTGGCCTACAAGTTCCCTACTCCTGATGTGGTTAAGCTAACTGGTTTGATAGCTCTAGCAGGTGATTCTGTGAAGGATGAGTTCAGAAAATCTTATGGCAGGTTGCTCAGTTTGGTTTGTAAGCCTTCTGCGTTCGAGTTGAATGGGTTGCATGCTCTGCTGCAGTTCTACGACCCTCCGCTGAGATGTTTCACCTTTCAGGATTTTGTTCTCGCGCCGACGCTGGAAGAGTATGCTAATTTGCTAGGTGTGCCTATCAAGAGGCAGATGCCTTTTGTTCACATGGATGCTGAGCCTGATATGGCTGGTCTAGCACCTTCACTTCATTTGGACGCCTCCGAGTTAGTGTTGACTAGTTGGAACAAGGTTCCTGGGTTCTCCTTGCAGTTTCTGGTAGGTAAGGCTCAGCAGTGTGCCAAGGACGGATGTTGGGTCGCGTTCAGTGCCATCCTCGCTCTATGCATATATGGCATTATTCTGTTCCCCAACATGCCCGATTTTGTAGACTTTGATGCGTTTCATATCTTTGCTTCAGGGAATCCAGTCCCTACCCTGATAGGAGATGTCTATCACTCAGTTCACTACAAGAACGAGAATAGGAGGGGGAAGAATGTCTCGTGCTGCGTACCTTTGCTTTACAAATGGCTCGAAAGTCATCTGTCCAAGAGGGGTCCTTTTGTCTTGTCTGCAGCCACAGCTGACTGGCCTGAGCGTCTGATGAGCTTATCGGCAGAGGATATTGACTGGTTCGACAGAGACAGGTTGGGTACTAAGGTGATCTTCAGTTGCAGTGGGTTTCCAAATGTGCCTTTGGTAGGTAGGAAGGGCTGTATAAACTACAACCCGTCGTTGTTGGTCCGCCAGTTCGCGTATGCTTTGAGGAGTCCGCCGAAGGATGAAGAGGTACAGGAATCTTTGTACCTCACTGGTACTCTAGAGGGGGATCTGTTGTCCAAGCTTCAGCGCGCGTGGAATAGTATCAGTAAGCGAGGAAAGCCTTTGTTGGGAAAAAGCAACAATCAAGCCTACCCTCCATATTCGACTTGGATCAGAGCCAGAGCCAATGCTATAGGGATGTCGTTTCCTCATGCCAAGCCAGAAAGTCCTCCAACAATCGAAGAGCCTACTACTGTGTCCATTCATCAGCATAACCAGGTATTAGCTGAGCGGGATGAATTGAAGCGGGAGAACGAAGAACTGGAGAAGGAATTAGCTCAGCTCCGAAGTGAGAGGAACGAAGCCGTTCATTCTTTCAAAAGGCAAACAGAGTTGGTGAACCAGCTAGGTACAGACCTGACAAAGCAGATGGCTGAGCGTGAACGCATGGGTCGAGACTTCAAGGCTGTCAACGACGTACTGGCTACGAAGAAGCAGCATTTGGACGAAGCATATCGGAGGATATCCAAGTTCAACCAGCACTGGAAGGCTTCCCTGGCCACCAGGAAAGAGCGGGAGGACAAGCTGATGCTGCAGATCTCCAAGCTGGAAGCCGAGGTGAAGGACAGTGAACAGAGGTTTGATGAAGAAACCGCCCGCAGATACGCCGCCGAAGGCCAGCTCAACAAAGCTCTCGCTAACCTGAAGGAGCGCAAGCTGACGTTTGAGTCTAAGAAGCGGAAACTGGAAGATTGCTTCGGCGAAGGAGCATGTGAAAGTTCAGTTCAGGGACTTCAGTATACCATTGTGCAAAGGGAGTTGCTCGTCGAGGGGTTACTCACTCTGCCAGATCATCCAGAGACGAAGGAGTTGTTAGAAGAGTATCGCGCCCGTGGCCGTACTTGACTAGTTGTATTCCTTTAGTTTTGATCTTTGTTGTATGATGACCATCACCAGGCTTGTTGGATGAGGTCACGCTATTGATTCGTCTTGTACTCGCTGATGCTATGTACTGCCTTGATAGGATTTCTTTATATATGAGATTGATGTTTCCATGATTGGGCTCGGACTTCTTCTTATTATTATTATCAGCACTGGCACTCAGGCACTAGGATCGGGGGAAATCTCCCAAGCACACAGACACACGCATGCATCTGCATGAAGCATTTGCATAGCGAGCATTTTGTTGTTTTTCCTAACCTTTAGTGTTCGCAGGTTTTTCAGGATCACGGGTTCCAGGCTGTCTCCGGTGGTTCCAGGATTGATCAGAGACTAATTCACCGTTATCCGACTCGAGCTAATCATACCAGGATCATGGATCAAGTGCAGACAGATGTCCAGGAGCTCCGCGAGAGGATGGATCGCTTTATGGAACTTATGCAGGTGGTCGCTAATGGTCAGGACCAGCTCAGGACTTTGGTTCAGCCTTTGATCTCCAGGGTTGATAGCAACGGCATACTCCATGGCGGGGCTGTGCCTACTCCCCTACCAGTTGATACTCCGCAGAATGGTGTCCCTGTGGCCGGGGGAAACGACAGTGCTAATGGCAATGTGATGGCCAACATCGGACTCAATACGACGGGCGTCGGTAATGGGAGTCTGGGAGCTAATGTCAACATCGGGCCGGTCAACGGCAACGCAGGCGTCGGGAATCTGTTGGTGCCTCAACCGTGGCTTGAGGATCATTAAGATGATGTCTTCTCTCAAAGAGGTGCAGAAGGGGAGCTGAATGCTGAAGCGCGGCTCAGGTTCAAAGCACTTGAAGATAAAATGAGAGATATTGAGAATCAGAATACTTTGGGCGTTGATATGTCCAAGCTGGGATTAATTGCTGATTTCAAGGTACCTCCTAAGTTCAGGGTGCCTGACTTTGAGAAATATAAGGGCACCACTTGCCCTCGTGTCCACCTCAGATCGTACTACAGGAAGATGTCTGCCTATTCAGAGGATGAGAAGCTGCTGATGCACTTCTTCCAAAATAGCCTTTCCGGACCATCCCTCGAGTGGTACATGGGTTTGGAGCCCACTAGCGTGCGCACATGGAAGGATCTCGCTAAAGCGTTTGTCCACCATTATCAGTACAATAGCGACTTGTCCCCGAACCGAGTCCAGCTCTAGAACCTTTCGCAGAGGAATAATGAAGGGTTTAAGGAGTACGCCCAGCGGTGGCGTGAGTTGGCAGCCCGGGTTCAGCCGCCGATGGTTGAACGCGAGCTCGTGCAGATGTTTGTTGCTACCCTCCCAGGTGTTTACTATGAAAAGTTAGTCAGCGGTATGTCTGGGACATTTTCATCTCTCATTATCATGGGCGAGCATGTAGAGAATGGAATCAAGATCGGGAAAATTCAAGGTGAATCATCCTCAGCTGAGGAGGTGGAAAGAAACCTTATGCTGGTAAACGACGAGAAGGAGAAACGAGCGCTGTGACCAACGCTCGAAGGAAGGGCAAAGGCCCTCAGCAGCAGATAGCCAGTATAAATATCCCAGCAGCTCCGCAGCAGCAGCAGCAACCTAATCAGCAGGGATATAGAAAGTACCAGAATCGGGCTTCTTTGACAAACCATCACTTCGAGGCACCGCCCAAGTCGTATGCGCAGCTCTTGCAGACTTTGCTTCAGCTTCAGCTGGTTCAGAAGAGGATGATGGCTCCCTTGACAGGGGCACCCCCACCGGGGTATGACGCAAATGCCACTTGCGATTTCCATACAGGGGCACCAGGCCATACAATCGAGAACTGCAAAGCCTTTAAGCACAAGGTGCAGGACCTGGTAGATGCCAAGATCATTAATTTCTCCGATAATGTGCCCAATGTCACGAAAAACCCTACGCCGAATCATAGGGGAGGCGGAGTGAACGCCATTATCGAAGAAGAGAGCGCAGATCTGTTGACTGATGTCAGAGACCTAAAGACGCCGCTTAGCTTCGTCAAAGCTAAGTTGTTGAAGAGAGGGTTCTTTCCAGGATGCGGAGAACGATGCATGGACTGTGCCACACATTCTGATGGGTGTGAGCAGCTGGTAGAAGGAATCCAAAGTCTGATGGCTGAAGGGATTCTGCAATTCAGCCGGAGGGCTGAAAGTGTATCAGGAGAGGTAGTGTTGAAGCAAGCCGATGAAGTTGCCACCATCACCATCCCTCGCCGGCCAATAACCATTTCTGCGCCCAGACCGCCTACAATCACTATTACCAAAGCTGGGCCGATCCCATTCGAGAGCACTAACGCCGTTCCGTGGCATTATAGGGCTGAAGTCTATTGCAACGGTCAGAAGTTAGAGCTGGAACCGTATGGGTCGACAGTGGAGAATCTCGCAGGAATCAGTGGTATTACTCGCAGCGGAAGAGTATTTGCACCGCCAGAGGTCGTGGCAGAGAAAGCGGTCAGAGCTGATGCGGCTGACAAGGGTAAAATCAAAGTCGTCGAAGAAGTCCCGTGCAGGGTAGAGAAAGATTTGCTGGTCAAAGATGCCGAGGAGTTTAGGCGGTTGATCAAAAAGAGCGACTACAAGATTGTAGACCATCTCCATCAGACGCCGTCGAAGATTTCTATTCTCAACTTGTTGCTGTGTTCTGAAGCGCACCGCAACACGCTACTGAAGGTATTGAACGCTGCCTACGTACCGCAAGAGATATCAGTGAATCAGCTAGAAGAGGTGGTAGCCCACGTCAATGCTGGCAATGGGCTAGGTTTCACAGATTTAGAGCTGACGCCAAAAGGGAGGGATCACAACAGCGCCCTGCACATCTCGATCGAGTGTAGGGGCACCATCATGTCGCACGTCCTGGTGGACACGGGTTCGTCACTGAATGTTCTTCCGAAGAAGGCATTAATGAAGTTGGACACTCGCGGACTGCTTTGCACACCCAGTGATCTGGTGGTGAAAGCATTTGACGGAACTAAACGCCACGTTTTCGGGGAGGTGACCCTGCCGATTCAAGTTGGTCCGGAAACGTTCGACACAGTCTTTTATATTATGGATATCATGCCTGCCTACAGTTGCCTCTTGGGCCGGCCATGGATCCATGTTGCTGGTGCCGTGACCTCCACGTTGCACCAAAAGCTCAAATATGTTGTCGGAGGAAGCATAGTAACCGTGTGCGGTGAGGAGGACATAATGGTGAGCCATTTGTCATCCTTTAAGTATGTTGAAATGGATGGCGAAATCCATGAAACTCTCTGCCAAGCATTTGAAGCCGTCACAGTGAAAGAGGTAGCTCCTGTAGTCACAGAGAAGCCAGAGATGAATCTCTCCTCATTCAAAGAAGCTCGGGCCGTCGTCCAAGCTGGATCTACCCCAGGCTGGGGGCATATTTTGGAGATACCAATCAAGCAGGATAAGTTTGGGTTGGGGTATTCTCCTGAAGCTGAAGCTTCTTCTTCTTCGTCTAGCAGTGCGTCACGGGGTAAGGGGCCGATCCTATTTACCAGTGGCGGAGTGATCTTCGAAAGCATCAACGCGGCGTCTGAAGACAGTGGGGATAGCGATTGTGATCTCGACTCTTGGATTCAGCCAAGCAAGCCGGGCGAGAAACTCAACAATTGGACCATCAAGGATATCATCCCGATGACAAGTGAAGAGTAATGATTTACTTTTTTCAATCATTGTACAACCCTATGTCCTACCCGGGGTGCAGCAGTTTTATTGTCAGGGCCTTGTTGGATTATGTACATGCATTTTGTTAATAAATCAAAGGCGTTTTCTTCGTATTCAAATATTGTGATCTCTGTTATTCCTGTTTTATATTTGTTTTGAAAAACAGTAAAATGGCAATGGGGTTTGTGCTAACCTGCATATTCTTGTTTTAAACTTAACCCTTGTTATTGCAGGATCCACATAACATATGACATCGACTCTGGACCTTCTACGGCTCACTTCGACTTCGATTGCCCGATCTATCAAGCCGAAGAAGAGATTGATGAAGACGAAGACCTTCCTGAAGAGTTGGCCCGCTTGTTGAAACAAGAGGAGAAGGTTATTCTGCCTCATGAGGAGGAGATTGAGATCGTAAATCTGGGTTCTGGAGAGCTCGTCAGGAACGTCAGGATAGGGGCTGCGTTGCAGAATGATGTCAAGCAGAGACTGGTCGAGATGCTTCGAGAGTATAGTGACGTCTTTGCTTGGTCATACGAAGATATGCCCGGACTTGACACGGACATCGTGGTCCACCACTTGCCGCTACGTGAAGATTGCCTTCCCGTCAAGTAGAAGCTCAGGAGGACGAGACCAGATATGGTCGTTAAGATCAAAGAAGAAGTGCAGAAACAGCTTGATGCTGGCTTCTTAGCGGTCACCACTTACCCTCCATGGGTCGCCAACATAGTGCCTGTACCGAAGAAGGACGGTAAGGTACGCATGTGCGTCGATTATCGGGATTTGAATAGGGCGAGCCCTAAAGATGATTTCCCGTTGCCTCATATCGATGTGTTGGTCGACAACACAACCCAGTTCTCCGTGTTTTCGTTCATGGATGGCTTCTCCAGTTACAACCAGATCAAGATGGTGCCGGAGGACATGGAGAAAACGACGTTTATCACCCCTTGGGGAACATTTTGCTATAAGGTAATGCCCTTCGGTCTGAAGAACGCAGGGGCCACTTACCAACGAGCAATGGTAACTTTGTTTCATGATATGATTCATCATGAGATCGAGGTCTATGTTGATGACATGATTGCGAAGTCCCAAACGGAGGAAGAGCATCTGGTCAACTTATTGAAGCTGTTTGAGAGGCTTAGGAAATTCAGGTTGAGGCTGAATCCTAACAAATTCACTTTCGGAGTGCGGTCCGGAAAGTTATTGGGGTTTATCGTTAGCGAACGAGGTATCGAGGTTGATCCTGCGAAAATAAAAGCCATTCAAGAAATGCCAGCGCCGAAAACAGAAAAAGAAGTTCGTGGTTTCTTGGGCCGAATAAACTACATTGCAAGGTTTATCTCTCAGCTCACGGCCACTTGTGAACCGATGTTCAAGCTTTTAAAGAAAGATCAGGCGATTACTTGGAATGAGGATTGCCAGAAGGCATTCGACAAGATAAAGCAGTATCTTCGAGAACCTCCAATCTTGATACCCCCAGTGGCTGGACGGCCATTAATCATGTACTTGACAGTTCTTGAGAATAGTATGGGGTGTGTTCTCGGTCAGCACGACGAGACGGGCAGAAAGGAGCATGCCATTTACTACTTGAGTAAAAAGTTCACTGACTGTGAATCTCGATACTCGATGCTGGAGAAGACGTGTTGTGCACTAGCTTGGGCTGCCAAACGTCTACGACAGTACATGCTCAATCACACCACTGTGCTAATTTCGAAGATGGATCCGATCAAGTACGTCTTCGAGAAGCAGGCTCTTTCGGGCAGGATTGCCAGATGGCAAATGGTGTTAACGGAATATGATATTCAGTACGTGTCCCAGAAGGCCATTAAGGGAAGCGTATTGTCTGATTACCTTGCCGAACAGCCGATCGAGGATTACCAGCCAATGAAATTTGAATTCTCTGACGAGGATATTATGTTTCTCAAAGCGAAGGATTGCGATGAGCCGTTGCCCGACGAGGGGCCAGATAGGAAATCCCAGTGGAAGTTGATATTCGATGGGGTGGTTAATTCCTATGGAAGTGGCATTGGGGCTATCATCACGACTCCCCACAGATCCCATATCCCATTTACTGCGAGACTGACGTTTCCAGTCACCAATAATGAGGCGGAGTACGAAGCATGCATCATGGGTCTAGAAGAGGCAATTGATTTGAGAATCAAGAACCTAGACGTATATGGTGACTCAGCGCTTGTGATCAACCAAATTAAAGGGGAGTGGGAGACTCGTCAATCGAATTTGGTGTCGTACATGAATTATGCCAGAAGGCTACTTCCGTTCTTCGATCGAGTGGAACTCCATCATGTGCCCAGAGCGGAGAATCAAATGGCTGATGCCTTAGCCACGTTGGCTTCAATATATAAAGTCAATTTTTGGAATGAGGCTCCAAGAATTGTCCTTTCGCGTCTTGATAGACCGACATTTGTCTTTGCAATCGAGGAAGCCGCTGACGGCAAGCCATAGTTCCATAACATCCAGACTTTCCTTATGACTAAGGAGTATCCTGCGGGTGCGTCAACCCAGGATAAGAAGACTCTGAGGAGGCTGTCTGGAAATTTTTATCTCAATCCTGATGGAGTGTTGTATAAAAGAAACCACGATCTCGTGCTACTCAGATGTGTAGATGAGAAAGAGGCGAGTATGCTCATGGAAGAAGTCCATGAAGGCGCATTTGGTACGCACGCCGGCGGGCATGCTATGACGAGAAAGATCCTAAGAGCAGGATACTACTGGCTGACGATGGAGTCGGATTGCTTCAGATTCGCGAAGAGATGTCATAAATGCCAGATTTATGCTGATAAAGTTCATGTGCCGCCGTGCCTGTTGAATGTCATGTCCTCCCCGTGGTCGTTCTCCATGTGGGGCATCGACATGATAGGCAAGATCGAGCCTACTGCATCTAACGGTCATCGCTTCATTCTAGTAGCTATCGACTACTTCACCAAGTGGGTGGAGGCAGCCTCGTATGCTAATGTGACCAAGCTGGTGGTGGCTAAATTCATAAAGAGGGACATCATCTGTCGTTACGGAATTCCTGAGCGGATCATTACCGATAATGGTTCGAATCTGAATAACAAGATGATGAAGGAGCTGTGCCAGAGTTTCAAGATTGAACACCACAACTCATCTCCTTACCGGCCGAAGGTGAATGGCGTTGTTGAAGCAGCCAATAAGAACATAAAGAAGATTGTTCAGAAGATGGTTGTGACATACAAAGATTGGCACGAGATGCTGCCATTTGCATTGCACGGTTATCGTACGACGGTACGTACGTCAACCGGGGCAACTCCTTTCTCCTTGGTGTATGGTATGGAAGCTGTCCTATCGTTAGAAGTGGAGATTCCTTCTTTGCGAGTTTTGGTTGATGTGAAACTCGACGAGGCAGAATGGATTACGAATCGTCTTAACCAACTCAGCCTGATGGACGAGAAGAGGTTAGCATCGATTGCGTTTGGTCGTCTGTACCAAATCCGAATGAAGAAAGCTTATGATAAGAAGGTGCGTCCTAGAAGCTTTCAGACGGGTGATCTCGTCCTGAAGAAGATTCTTCCACCATACTCCGATCACCGGGGCAAGTGGACTCCGAATTACGAAGGTCCGTACGTCGTCAGCAAGGTCTTCTCGGGAGGAGCTTTATTGTTATCCACGATGGATGGTGAAGATTTTGCATCCCCGGTGAACGCGGACGCAGTTAAAAAATACTTTGCTTGAAAGCGACCCGCTGGACAAAAAAAAAGAGAGTCCAGGCAAAAAAGGGGCATCCCGGCGAACCAAAAACAGAATAAAAGGTTCGGGAAAAAATTAGGGATATATATTGAAAAAATGTACACCCGCGAAGTCGAAAACCTACACTGGGCGGCTTCGGCAAAAAAGGGTATCCCGGTGAACTGAAAACCCGTAAAGGGCGGTTCACGCAAAAGTTAGGGATTTGAATAAGCAAATGATTGCGTTCCGCGTGTGGACTTTCATCGTTTAGTGGTTTGGAGGACCTGAAGGCCGTTTATCCGAATCAATCTCTTCCGAAGCTGAAGCGTCGGAGAAGTATCGAAGTCGAGTGGGTATTAGAAGGATCAACTCATGGTGTTCGTCTATGCCCCGTTGCCGACATTTGTATATACTGATGTATATTTATGTTTTATTTTTGCGCGGCTTCCTCATTCCAGGAGCTTGCATCTGTTGTAAAACATTTTTACCCATTCAGGGGTTCGTTATCAATAAAATGCATACTATTCAGCAATTCTGTTTGCCTGTTTAGCATTTATTTGTTTTGTTTGCGAAAAAAAAACGCCGATGTTTTTGATAAAATGCGCATACATAAACTTGATGGCCTAGGCCGCTGATTGTTGAAATAATTAATTACTTGAATATTGTCACGAGATAATAACCTTGATAGGTCCCTTTGAGAAGGGTATCTTGTCTGTTTGTTTGTGTTGTTACAGGTGTAGCATATTCCAGACAGAGCGCCGTGCGCATCCATGAAGCAGGATGATTCCTCTTTCTCCAGCAGAGTTCAGTAGCCTCTCCCCGCAGAGTCTGAACGCAAGATCGTGAGCATTGATATGTCTCCCCAGGCAGAGATGATTCTCTCCCCCAAGCAGATGCATCCTGAAGGAGTGTCATCTCCTCAGTTGAGTCACGCGCCGAAGCATGATTTTTTCCCCAGCACCGGGTCACAAGTGCAGGTTTCATAGAAATGTTCACGCGCCGAAGCATGAATTCACCCCCAGCACCGGGTCACAAGTGCAGGTTTCATAGAAATGTTCAGGCGCCAAAGCTCGTGTTCATCCCCCAGCACCGGGTCACAAGTGCAGGTTTCATAGAAATGTTCAGGCGCCGAAGCATGAATTCATCCCCCAGCACCGGGTCACAAGTGCAGGTTTCATAGAAATATTCACGCGCTGAAGCATGAATTCATCCCCCAACACCGGGTCACAAGTGCAGGTTTCGTAGGAAACTATTCGTACGCCGAAGTATGCAGCGACTGATAGTCCAGACTAAAGTCTCCAGCGGAATTGAAGTTCCCCACCAGAGTCGTACTCTCCCTCGAAGTCGGATGATTCCTTCTTCCCCAGCGGAATTGAGATTCCCCGCAGAGTCATACTCTCTCCAGCGAAGCAGAATGATTTCTTCTTCCTCAGCCGAGTTTGAAGATCCCCCAAGAGAGCCGAATCCTTGGAAGTTGGGACCATGAGTGGTTTTCCCCAGTAGAGCGTTGAACAACTGATGTTGTACTCTCCCCAGAGTCGTACTCTCTAGCGAAGCAGAATGATTTCTCCTTCCTCAGCCGAGTTTGCAGATGCCCAAGAGAGCCGAATCCTTGGAAGTTGATTAGACCATGATTAGTTTTTCCCAGTGGGAGTGTTGAGCAGCTGAAGTTGTTTCCCCATAGCTCTTATCCCCAGAAGAGTAGCCATGAAGGCCACGCAGTTTACTCCCGCGATTGACATCACTTTCCCTCAGCAGGCCCAGGTTCTCGTAGAGCTTTGTTCCCCTGCAGTAATCAACTGAAGTTGTTCCCCCCGCAGCAGTCAACTGAAGTTGTGTCCCCTGCGGAGTCCAATTGAGATTGGCGTGACCATGTTCTCCTCAGTAGGATGATTCCTCTATCTGAGTAGTTCTTTCTCCTTGACAGGAGGATTCCCCCTCTGCATTTATTTTGCTGGCGGGATCGCATCATTATGCATGATTGCATAACATTTATCATAAACGCATAGCATTTCCACCGTGTGGAGCATTGCGCCATTGCCGAAGCATATGCATAATAGACATGATTTAGGTTGTTACCGCTCTTGTTTTGCAGGTGTTCCGCCGCAGAATTGATTGCTCAGGATGATTCCTGACATTCTCCCCAACGAAGTCGCTTGCTCAAGATGATTCTCGAGATCCCAGCGAAGTCTTCGGTTCAAGATGATTCTTGAATTTCTCAGCAGGGCTATTTGCTTAAGATGATTCTCAAGCTCCCCAGTAGAGTCCTCAGTAAAGGTTGCCCAGGATGATTCCTGAAGCCCCAAGAGAGTCGAATCCTTGGAAGCTGCTCAAGCCATGATTGGTTTGTCCCCGGCAAGAGTTGCCCAGGTTGATTCCTGGATTCCCCATCAGAGTGTTCGCTCAGGATGATTCCTGAAAGTTCCATAATGGTTATCGGTTCAAGATGATTCTTGAGGTCCCCTGGTGGAGTTATTTGTTCAAGATGATTCTTGAAGTCCTCAGCAGAGTTGATTCCTCCAGAATGATTTCTGGACCCCTGGAGCGGAGTTGCTTGATAGTTCTCCAGATTCCCCAGCGGCGAAGCGTCCTCCCCAGCAGGTTTTCTAACGGCGAAGTTGAAATCTCCCTTGAAGACTCCATGATTGAAGTCTGACCGTGTTAATGCGGAATTCCTGATGGCATGATCAACCCGATGGTTGAAGTCCGGCTGATGCCCGACAATTTCTTTGAATGCCTGATGGCATGATCAACCTGATGGTTGAAGTCCGGCTGATGCCCGACAATGTTCTTTGAATGCCTGATGGCATGATCGACTATGTATTACTGGTCATCGTGTGACCAATTCCCCAATGAAGTTTCTTCACCCTGACGACGAGGTCAGATTATGTTGAGTTCTCCAACGGCGATGTTGGATGTTTGTCCCTGACGGCGAGGTCAGATTATGTTAGTTCCCCAGCGGCGATGTTGGATGTTTGTTTCTAACAGTGATGTCAAATTCTTTGTTGTTCCCCAGCGGCGATGTTGGATGTTTGTGTTTGACGGCGAGGTCAGATTATTTTGAGCTCCCCAGCGGCGATGTTGGATGTTTGAGAGTTGACGGCGAAGTCAGATTATGTTGAGTACTTGACGGCGATGTCGGGTGTTTCTCAGAGTTATGTTTGGTTGACGGTAATGTCAAGATTCTCTAGTTTTCCAGCAGCGATGTTGGATGTTTGTTTCTGGCGGAGATGTCAGGTGATTTAGCTTCCAACAGCGATGTTGGATGTTTTGTTTACGACGGCGATGTCAGATTTTCCAGCGGCGATGTTGGACGTTTGTTTCTGGCGGCGAGGTCAGGTGGTTTATCTTTCCAGCGGCGATGTTGGAGGCTTTGGATGTTCGTTTCTGGCGGCGACGTCAGTGGATTTAGTCTTCCAGCGGCGATGTTGGGTATGTCAGATTCTTCAGTTTCCCCAGCAGCGATGTTGGATATGTCAGATTCTTTAGTTCTCCAGCGGCGATGTTGGGTGTTTTGGTTGTCCGACGGCGATGTCAGATCAGTATGTCTTCAGCTAGTTTTCGTGCAACTATTATTTCAGTATTCGAAGATTTGTTCCCACAAGAGTACTGTGTGCTCGTGCTGTTGGCAAATTTCCGGGTTTATCGGTATTCAACCGTCTCGCACCTTGATTGGCTGAGAGCCGTTCGCTCCTCACCCAGTCAGGTTCAAGCCGTTTGAATAGGGGCAGCTGTTGCACCCCAAAATTTGACCAACATTTATTTAACCATCAAGAGTTGTATGAGGCATTGAAGCTAGCCAAGAGGGCTATTCCAATGTTCAAAGGTTGATACCTTTGTCAGAGAACTCAAGAGATCCTCAGAGAGATTGGGTGAAACCAAGGTTGTGTGTCTCATAGCTTAAGAGTTGTGGGGGCTCCTCAGATGATTCTGAGACTATGAGGATGGACTTGAAGCTTTGAGAAAGCTTGTGAGATGTCTTGAAAGCCATCATGAAGCCTAGAAAGGTCATTGTACAAGAATTCAGAAGATTCAACCATGAGTGGTAGAATTAGGGTTTGACTGGGTCAACCCTAGGTCAACTGATGATTTGGAGAGGGTTGAGACCTAATCCAAGAGCCATGTGATCATGGAATGATGTATTGAGATACTATAACGATGATTCCTAGACCAACTCATCATGATTGAGGAGTTTGAGAAGTTTTAAGCTAGGGTTTCTAAGGATTGACAGTGTAAAATCCCCTAGTTTGATCCCTATCTTCAAGGCAGTTTAGCTCAAGATGTGATTGTCATCTCATCTTCCCCACAACATGAATGTTGTAGAGATTGTTCTTAGCTTTAATCTGAGTGGTAGAAGTCCTTGATAGGATTTGTAGAGCTCAAGTTATGGTTTTGACAAATTACAGGTCATCTGAGGTATGTGAATCTGGGTCCTTGAAAGTCACCCAACTTGCAGACAACTTTTGCCCTAGTAGGATGATTCCTATGGATTCTTGGTCAACATGAATGTTGAAGAGCATCTTCTTAGATTTCTAGAGAGTACTATAAGTCCTTGATAGGATTTGTAGAACTCAATTTATGGCTTTGACAAGTCAAGGGCATTTTGGTCATTTGGAGGTTATAGGTCATTTCAAGCATAAGGCCATATCTCCTAGTTCCAAGCTTCAAATGGAAAAATCTTCAACATCAAACTTTCTTAGAATGATGTTTTAAGGCTAGTAGGGAGGTCATGAGATGTTGAAAAGGCTCATATCAAAAAGTGATAAAAATGGCCTAAAAATGAGGCATAAGTTAATTAAAGTGAATTTGAAAAATGGAAATCCCAAGTTATAAGTCCAAACCATGTCATGTAATATGTCATTTTGACTCCAAATGACATTCTAAGAACAATGGTTCAGCCACAATTTTGATTTGAGGCTTGGATCATAGGGCTGCTTTGGAATTGGATTACTTGCATCTTAAGGTACCAAAGCAAAACAAGGCAAAACTCAATAAGCAAGGTACTTGTGCATTGTAACTCATCCAAAATCTCATGTGGGGATAAATTCAAGTCAGAATGGGAAGTTATGAGATGCTTGGCATGAGATAGCATGTGGAGAGAATGAGAAATCAAAATACCATGACATGAAAAGATCAATTTCTCATTGGATGATCCTAGAGGGTTCTAGATGATTCTAAACCTCTCTATATAACAAGTGCAACTTGCTCAGATGCAAGGTTGGTGTGAATTGCTGCATAGAAGAGAGAGTGAAATCCAATTTCTTCCATTACAAGTCAAGATCAATTTCTTCATTCCCCTTCATTTCCTTTCATTTTTTTCACACAAACACCTTCCATACATCACATTGAAGCTGTGCAGATTGAATTGAGAGCATTTCCATGGAGAATTGAGGAGTTGGTGATTGAGATTTCAAGGTTGCATCTCAAAATCGAATTTCAAGAATCAAGCAATTTCAGCCATTCTTTTTGCATACAGAAGCTAGAAGATTGATCAGTGAAGGAATTTGGAAAGATTCAAGGCTTGAATTGGTGGATTACTACCACTGTTCACTCCATTTTACCAGGTTTGCAATTTCTTTCCTACACCTTAATTTAGGCATGGTTAGGTTGAAATGTTAGTGTAGAATTGTTAGAGACCAATAGGTGGTGGATTTTGGAAAGTTTGAAGGCAGTTGGTGATGGTTTTGTTATAACCAAGATTTCTGTTTGGCCTTGTATCTCTTTGGATATTGAGTGATTATCTTAGTTCTTTAGTGAAGATTGATCAGTGATAGGAGGTGGTCATTTTAGTGTAAGAAATTTGGAGAATTGTTAGGACTGATTTCTGAGCATAATTTGGATCTTGGATCGTGTTTTATGTTCGAGGAAGATTCAATGGATTTTGAGATGAGGATCGTGTTCAGCATGAAATTCTAGGCATGTTAGGGTTTTACATTTTAAGAATTGATGGAGAAATGAAGGAATTCGTATGGAGGAAGATGAAGCTCATGGAGCTGTGTTTTAATGGTGTTTCTGCAAACCCTAGCTCAAGGTTAGGGATGAAGCCTCAGCCATTGGATGCTTGCTTGACTATTGACTGAGAGATGGATCCAATGGACGAGATTTAATTGAATTTTGGAGGGAACCCTGAGCGTGTGAAACGCCGCGTTTCATTTAAAGAGGAACTCTGGGCTTAGTGAACTAATGATAACCCCACCCCCCTTTGAGGCCCACTTCATTTTATAACTGAATATCATGACTATTTGCACCGCAGCTTTTTCTTTTTCTTTATTTTTTTTCCAATTGTTTTCTGATTTAGATATTGGGCCAGGCGCATTTCTGTTTACACCCCACGTTTTGAGCCCATCAATAAAATGAACTGGATAGGTTTACTGATTGCACCCCTTTTCATGTTTTCATATTATTTTTTCTCCATTTTCTTTCCATCTTAGAAAAATCATATTAATTTGAAAAATAAAGATTTTTTTCATGGGAGTTTTTTATCCTATTTCATATTTTTGTCTAGAAAAATATAGAATAAAAATATTTTCCATATCATGCATTTTAGTATTTTTTGCATATTTTCTTCTTTAATTGCCTTTTATTTCTTTTAGGTTGATATATGATTTTGTAGAATTTAGTTTAGGTAGATCCCTTAGTATTTTTAGGTCATTCTTTTTAGGGTAATTAGATATATGTTTTAGCTTCCCCCTGGATTTATTCCATATATTTGTGATGATTTTTAGGATAGTTTTGATTAGATGATTCTAGGTTGTGTAGAATTAGGTTAAACTTCAACATAGGTCCATAATAACTTTAGATTTTGGGTTTTTAGGACAAATTAGACTATGGGACATATATGGGTATTAAGGGTAGGTATGTAGGATCCCTTAGAAATTATATTAGGATTTAATATAGTATTTTACTATTTTTGGATGATTTTTGTTGTGAATGATTGTTTGTGTTGCCTTTAGGGCATTGTATTGTTGTTTGCTTTGCTTTGTGGGCTTGGAGAGCTTGGTCTTGTTCTAAGGAGCATTGTGGAGCATAGTAGAAGACTTGAAGATGGATTGAGGAGCTTGAGAGCTTGATCTTATTCCTTTTTGTTGTTGTTTTAGGGTTAGGGATTAGGAAGAGTTTAGATATAGATAATTTCTTCCTTAAACATGGATGGTATCTGTCACCTCCATTCCTCCCTATGATTCAAAGTCCTTCCATGGTATACACCTCTCTCCTTTGGAGGGATAAGTGATGCACCTAGGAAGTAGAACTTTTGAGGGAACCATTCCTTTGATGTTGAACCCTTATAGGTCACCTTTGGTGGTCAAGTAAGCAGTTCAATATCCCCCAGCTTATCCAGTAAGTGATTTTCTCTGGTTTGATTATTCTTGAGAGATGTTGAGCTTGAGTATGAAGGTGAAGACTTCATTGAAGAATGTTGAAGAGGATGAATCCTTGAGTATTGCCATTCCAGCTGAAGCTTGAAGAGCAACAAGAGCAAGTTGATACTTGAAGACCCCTGAAGATTAGGTGAAGCCTGAAGGTGGAGCTGATCAAGAAGCTGAAGCTTAAGGGAGAAGATGAGTTGACACTCATGTTGAAGGGTTGAAACCTGGAAAAGCAAATTGATATTTGTCAAGAGTGATTGAAGTCTGAAGACTGAGTTGCTGTTGGAAAAGCTGAAGCTTGAGGTTGAGAGAGAAGCTGGTCTGCTCTTTTCTGTTTTCTTTGTTGTATTGCTGTGTTTTGTTTGACTTGTTTGATGCATTAGAATAAGTCCATATCTAGAATAGGTAGAATCTAGGAGCATGATTGCACTAGAGGTTGAGTTGCTCCCTCTGCTTGTATTGTTACTGTGTGGCTTTGCTTGCGGGTATTCGGTAGAGCCCAGCTCCCTTGCCCATGTGGTTTGTTTTCCTGATGGCATTTTATTTCATTTTATCTGTATGATTGCAGTTTACTGTTATTGCTTGATAGCATGTTGTTTTATATTTCAGTATGATTACTGTTATTTCATTCTGGCTTGAGGTTGAGATGAGCTTGTGGAGGCTGAAACCCCACACACATTTCCTCCCTCACTTGCATTGCATGCATTTTACTGTTAAGCTGATGCTTTGTCTGTTTTGGTGTATCATTGACATGATCCCTTAGGACTCTCATTTCCTTTGATAAGGATTTGATGATAGAATCTTAGGTTGAAACCTATGCATGACAACTTCTAGGAGTTCCCTGTTCAAACCTCGACCATAGGATGAATCCATGGCATGACAACAGTAGGACTTGATAGTCTCCCTCCTAGTTGGGCCTGTTCTCTTCTCATCTCAACACAGTTTAAGATACAGTAATCATGAATGATTTTTTTCGTACTTTACGAGCCTTAAGCTATCTGAGAAAGGATTGTGGGAGAGTTTCCATCCCACAGTCTGGATGTTTAGTATGGTACCCTTTGGGTGACATGCGACGCATTCACTCTCAGGTCATAGTCTCTAGTGCGGTTGAAATTGCAAACACAATAAAAAAACACTTCTTTCGTTGACAGGAAATAAACCGTAGTTTCCCGAACTACGTGAGCTCTGATCTCTCATGCCTGTTGAGAGTACGTAGGCACAAGATGGCGATGTCTTGGCGAGCTACCTTCCCCCATAACCCTTCGTAGGCCGAACTACGTTGACTCTGATTTCTCGTTCTCTGATGAGAATACGTAGGCATAAAGCGCGACGCTTTGCCGAGTCATTTTTCTTTTTTGTTTCAGCCAGCCTTGATAGGTAGATAGAATAAAACCAACCCGTCCAAGTAAACACAACAAGCGAGGATCCCGTCGAGTACGACGGACGTGAGGGGTGCTAATACCTTCCCCTGGCGTAACCGACTCCCGAATCCAGACAATGGTTGCGATGACCTTGTCTTACCCTTTTTCGTTAGGTTTTTCCGATCGTTTCCTTTCCCGCCCTGAGGGATAAATAACGAAAGGTGGCGACTCTTCTGTCATGCCGGCACCTTATTTTCGCGCAAGCGACAGTGTCGTACCTCGAAAAAAGCACGATCCTTCGCGAATGGTCTCGGAAAACAGAGTTGCCACCAAACTTTATTCATTCCAAGAACGAATAGGAAAATATTGAGAAAACCTTTAGGAAAAGAACATGGTCATCGCAACCACATTCTAGGTTAGGAAGTCGGTTACGTGAGGGGAAGATATTAGCACCCCTCACGTTCGTTGTACTCAATGGGAACCTCTTGATTTGATTCATGAGAAATGTTAGCTTAGTTTATTTGTTTTCTTCTAAGGGAATAATACGAAAAGGGGTAAGGTAAGAGGATTTAGACTGCTAAGGAAAAATGAGTGGTTTTTTTATTAGGGTGCCCGCCAAGGATTTGGGCCCTTGTGCCTACATACTTTCACTTGAAAGAAGTGAAAAATTAGAGCGTCTGTAGTTCATGAGACTACAGGAGAAAAGAGAAGGTTGCTCACTAGGATCTCGCAATCCTATGCCTACGTATTCTCATTGAAAAATGAGAAATCAGAGCATCCATAGTTCAGTCTACAGATGTTGGTTTGTTTTATCGAAAGATACTTAGTCGCATTCGACAGCAAATATTGCTTTACCCAAACGGGTGAGGGGAGAACGCTTGCATCATTTTGAAGGATTTCCATATATCAACATTCATGGGAAACAAGCCACTTATCTCGACTCAAATAGGTTATGAATGAAGCAATATTTTGCGTCGTCTCAAGACACGATACCACACATTTATAAAAAAGATTTGACGAATCTCACAGCGGCGAGAAGTTGAATTAATGTTTTGATGTATTTTGATTGGATGACAATTACTCGAAGCTTAAGAAAGGCTCCTCGGGCCCAAGAAATTGGGAAAATGAATCGAAGATCCGACTCTCTCTCTTTTTCACCATTAATTATTAAAGAACTTTGATGTAGTTAGAGTAAGTTATGAATGACGATTACTCGAAGCTTAAGAAAGGCTTCTCGGGCCCAAGTAATCGAGAGAATGAGTCAAAGGCTTGACTCTCTCTCTTTTTCATCTAAGTGATTGAAAAAATAAATTTGATTTTCATTTTTTGTTGAAATAGTTTGATGTAAAATTGGGTTATGAATCTTTTAAAGAAGATTATTGTTCAAGCTTAAGAAAGGCTCCTCGGGCCTAAACAATTGAGGAGAGAAATCGAAGACTACATTCCAAATCCATTTTCATCTTTCATTGAAATTGTGTTTAAGTATAGTTAAGTTAATTGATTTGACTTTGAGGTTTAAATTTTGCTCATGAAAAAGTTAATGGTTTGAACTAAACGGTAAGGAGGTCCTAATGGTAGAAGGTAAGGTTAATAACGAGACAAAAGCGCTCGACTTACAAGTTGGGTGTGGTTTGTACCTTAGGGTTTCGATTCAAATCATCATACAAGACAACATATAAATAAACAAGTAAAAAAAAGCAATTGAATTGAATTTTAATCGTGTGCACTAGCAAAGTGGGCTAGCCTTCTAAACGACCAACTAGAAGTAATTGATCGAATAAGTCTCACTGTAAGAAAGCCCAGGAGTAAGATATGAATGTTGTGTATTATGACAAAAGGTTGATGGTGATGCTTAAAAAGCAATCGACATACAAAAGTGTGAAATATGGCTCGATATGAATTAAGAATTTATTTTGAAAATGATTTTAGGTGATGTAATGACAAGGTAAAAATGAAGGAAAGCGATAAAATTATTACACTTTATGGGTTAGGGTACATTTTGTCGAATGAAGAATATGAAAACAAATAGAACTCGAACACAATAAGCAAGTGCATATGAACAAGAGGTGAGTTGAGTTTATTAATGCAAGACAAATCCAAAAGACACGAACGATAATAAAGATCAAGCAATCAAGGCATCAAATAGTTCATAATACAAAATCAAAGTCTAAGCTAAAACACCATGACAATAAACATTTTGAAATGTTTAGAAGAAAAGAGCAATGTTCTGAGATTTATTCTATGCAAATGATATCATCTAATTAATCAATTAAAAGATATTTAATCTTAATTAATTAAACCAATTAAAAAATTAACTATCTGAATTAATTAATTAAGACAAAAGTTATTCAATTAATTAAGATATGTAAAAAAAATTAATTAATAAAATTAACTACTTAAAAAAATATTTTCACATAACCAAAGAAAGGTGGGGCGCGCGTGAAATCTAGAGTGTGTTACTAGCAATGACAGTTAGGACTCAAAGCTCATTTAATCAAATAATAAGGCTGGGTGCTAAGAAACTAGGTGGGGTGTGAGAAAAATTTCAAACGAGCTTCAAAAGCCCAAGAATCCATCAACCTTCAAACATATTATTAAAAAAAAAATTTAAAAAGAAATGACAAAAAAAACATAAAAAAAACAAAAGGAGAAAGAACTAGGTCACATCTAGAACTCCTCTCATTCTTTCTTAACCAAACAAACTAAAGAAAAAAAATCCATGGCATATGAAAGAATAAGGAAGAAAGGGATACAAATATCGCAAATTTCTCCTCTGCTTAAACTCTCTCCTTCATTTCGCTCAGGTTTGATCTCACCCGCGATCGATCTCAATCTCCCTCGCTTTGTTCTAGCTCCGATTGATGCATCCAGGTTTGTGTATACAAATCATGATTAGATTTCTTCTTCATCTCCTTCTATATTGGATTTTATTTGGTTTTGATTTGCGGCTGTTGTTGATTTAAATTTAAGGAGGATTCATGGGTGATTTTACGGTGGAAACTATTGGAAGGGGTTGTGAAGGCTTTTGTATGAGTTTTGCAGAGGTGAGTAGTTGAAGAAAGGGAGAGCTGAGGTTATGAAGAAGAAGATTTACGTCTAGTTTAGGTTGAAGAAGGATTTTAGGAAGAAGAAAATTTTGTTGCTTGTTGTGATAGGTTCGAGGTTGGTGCGAATTGATTGTCGTGAGAAAAAGGAAGGCTCGAGATTTATGGTTTTTGTCTGTGGGTTTCGAAAACTGTAGAATATGTGAAAGGTTTTTTTTCTTTCGTGTTGGTTGTCTTGCTTCGTCCCCGTGAAATGGCAGCAGATAATGGCAATATGTTAGCTTAGGATGTTTGGAAATTATTATGGCTAGCGGAATGGTCTTTCTGTTGTGTTGTACATAGCAGAGGTGGATGTTGGCCAGTGTCCTTGCTGAAGATCTTTGCGGTTTGGGACGTAATTCGTACGAAGGTTAACAAGTATTGTTTTGTTGCAGCAAATTGGTAATTTGTGGCTGAATTGTTTTTTTCCAGGTTTTCTGCATGAATCTTTGAGTAGTGGTGTGGAAGGCTTGTTGTATCATGCTGTTGTGAAATTGTTTGAAGTTTGTGGTTGTTTAGTGGACCAGCAACTGGAAATTTATGCGGACATGGTTTCTGCATTTGTAACAGATATTGTACAATTTTATAGGAGGTCTTTGGTGAGTATTTCCCTTAGAATTTTCAATGTTTTCTTATTATTTTCCCCTCTTTTTTATAGTTTTGTTCCTCTTTTATTTAACTTCAAATCAAAACTTATTTTTTTCACTTTTGGAATTCGATTATCATCTGCAGCATGGTTAGTATGGAGACTGCTGATGTACCTCTTGCAGCGGGTTTGTGCATGCGTGTAGCAGCTGTGCAGCGTTGTTCTGTGTGAAAGTAACTTGCATTAACTAAGTGGCTCCTTGTAACACCCCAAATTTTCATTTCTGAATATCATGGGATTGGCTCTCGAGACATGGGATCAAGGTATTTTCGTGGCTCGGGGTTCCCTTTTTATTATAAGAGTTTAAACAGCAAGCACCAGAGGCGTCGACATTTATTTTGCCCAGCAATTGGGCGGCCAATTTTATTTTATTCAGCAGGTTATTTTCAGCACAGGAGATAGATTACAGGAAATCTTAAATATTCTCACAGTTATAATGTCAAAGGACAAGTTTCAGAGGCTTAACAGAGCTCAGAACGGGTGAAAACGGACGAATGTGCAAGTTTCCCTCCAAATGGCGCTATTTTTGAAAGTTTGTGAGTGGTTAACCTATTAACCATTTTGCACTAGCAAATGGTTAATCGATTAACCAAAGGAAAATTTGCCCAGTAACGTGCATTTTCAATGCTGCCACTTTTAGGATCTATTTTGATCACTTGTGAATTTGATTTTACACCAGAAGAAGGATCTAGAATCACTCTAAATTTGGATTAACTTTCAAAATCAATTCAAATTCCCTCCAATTTTCCATTCCTAATCCCATTCTAATTTTCATAACCTCACTCCAAACCATAATTCTAATCCTAACCAAGAGCCTATTTAAGTGAATTTGCTCTAAACCTCACCATTAACCCTCACAATTTCAGATTTCACACATTCTCTAGAATTTTCTCTCAAATTCTCTCAACTTTTCTACACTCAAAAACCTCCATTAAAGCTCTTTTTCACTTGAGTTCTTTGATTCTTCATTGGAATCATTGAGTTCTAGAGCTAAACCTCCATCATTCATCTCCATCATCTTCAAATCATCACTTGATTTTCGTTTGGATTTGGATCTGATATTGGAAATAAGTTTATAAGTGATTCCTGGATCAATTTTGGCTTGTTCTTCACTTCTCTTGTAAGAAAGCTCTTGGATCTTGAACATTTCTTAGGTTTCTAGCTTGGATCTATCAATTTGTAGTGAATTAACACTTACCAAAGCAAATCTCAGCTTTGAAGGTTGGTTAATTCTATATCCATTCTTGTTTTGAGCTTATTTGAATAATCACAATGTAGATCTTCAAGTTTTGATTGATTTTGGTGATTTTGATCTTTGTGATTTGTAATCTCAATGCTCGATTAAGTTTGATTGATGTTTGATCACTAATTTTTGGTGTTAAATTCGTGCATAATTGATTAATTGATCATATGGATGATTGCATATTGAGTTAATTGCTGAAAGTGCTTTTGAATTGTTGTTTTTCCGCTTCTGCTGCAGTGTTAATCGATTAACTAGTTGCAGTACAAAACTGGTTAATCTATTAACCAATGCAGTTCTGAAATTTTTTAGTGGTTAATCGATTAACCAGTTTGCACAAACAAATGGTTAATCGATTAACACTGGACTAGAATGTGATTTTTGGTTGTTTTCAAGCATGTTTTGATTTCTTTCCATATCTAACCTTCATGGATTGATATGATGCATTTGTGTGGACTGATTTTGACTTGTTTCATCATGCTTGATTATTTGATCTCGATTTTCGACGCGCGACTTTTGGTTTCCGTTTGAATGTTTAACATGTTTATGTTGCTTGCTTGATGCGATGATCTTATCCTTTGATTGTTTATATCATGTTGAGTGTTAATTGTTGATGATCATTTTCATACCCCAAAATTTACCCCTTATATGTCATCAACATTTTCATGAGCATCATAGGTCAATCATCCTTGCATCACCAACCAATCATCTAGCTTTGTGGTTTTATTTGTTTTGTGGAATTAGGGTTTGTGGAGAAAAGGAGAAAGTCATGATTAATCAAGAGTTGAGTGAAGAATCAACCAAGGAAGCCCTCTCACATTTCATGGGTCCCTAAAGAGGTCATTTGGTCCAAAGAAATCCAAGTCAAGAGTTTCTTAAGTGGATAGGAGAGACATTGACTTCATTTGATTCAAATGTCAACTGAGGCATCAAAAAAGTCAACTCTTGAGTTTTATGGTCAACTCTAAGCTTTAAAGTTCTTAGTCTATGATTTCATAGGTTTGGATTATCAAAATTCAAGTTCGAACAATAAAATCAGGAGATGGGAAGAATTAGGGTTTCCTTGCTGAAAATTTCTAAGTTAAAAAGTCAACATTTGAAGTGATTTTCAAGGCCAAATTCAAGATGGTTCCAATGGTAATTTGTATTGGTCATCAATATGAAATTTTTAGATCACCTCTTTAGCTTTATTTTGATACCAAGAACTCCTCAGGATCATTTTTAGAACTCAAGTTATGATGTTTTTAAGTGGAGGTCAAAGTAGGGCAAAACCTAGGGCAACATTTTTGCAAGAACTTTCAACCAAGGCCTCATGGGTTTCTTTACCTCAAACAAAAATTTATCCAACATGAAAGTTACTCACCTTGATCTAAGATTTCCAAGCATATAAAGAAGTCCTCAATTGGATCAAGGAGTGAAAAGTTATGGTATCATAAAGTTTGGTGATTTTAGGCACAAGTTAGGCAACTTGCCTTAGTTGCCAAGGCACTCCAAAGTCATGTTTTGCTCAACTTGCAAGCTTTCTTTTTGATAGTTCAAAGCCTCAACTCCAAAAGCTTACAACATAACTTTTTTTATCCTCCATATCATATTTCCAAGCATATAAAGAACTCCTCCATTGGATTCTTAGAGCTCAAGATATAACATCGCAAACATAGGCGTTAATCCTTGAAAAAAGTAGCCCAAGTCATGACCAGGTCATGCGTAGGTTTGCCTAGGCTAGTATTGTTGAACCAATTTTCATGCTATGTTTTCATCATCCTCCAAACTCAATCTCAAGAGACCATCAACATGAAAGTTGTTGGGTTACATGTCCTCTTTCCAATGAGCTCAGGACCTCTTCATTTGAACCAATATCCCTGAAGACATGAGGAGCCAAAGTCAGCTCTGGACCATGCCTTCATCCTTTCATCATGCATTGGCCACAACCAAATTTCGTGCCAAGTCTTGACAAACTTGTGCAACATCTAAAACGTGAAACATTGTGCACCTACCCCTGCAAGCTTCAATCCCAAACATTGCCTCTTTTAGCTCTTCTTTATTTAACGTACAAAAATCATTTTAAGGCACAAGCACAAGAGAGATGCAAGACAAACATTGGTGAACATACCATCTGACTTCTGATCCTGTAAAGCTGCTCCTCTTGTCATAACACAACAAAGAATATCATTGCCCAACCATCTGAGCAAAAGCCCTAGCCGAGCCATCCCTATCATGTTCAACTTTTCATTTTGCCTCCAAAAGCATCTTTTCAAATTAAAAAAGGACCTCAAGGGGTTTTGATAAAGGAGGAGAGGGAGTAGACAAGGGGAGGAACAGAAAAACAGAAAGAAAAATACCAAGAAACCTCACCTTCGAGAAGTCACACAATCACTTCAGTTTTTGAAAAACCTCTCCAACCACCATTCCCACTCATCTAAACTCCAAATAAACTCCATAATCCTTCTTCATACATCATGACAAACCCATCTGATCCACCAAAAGAGAACTGTAACCTTTTAATCCCACTTCACCACTTTCAACCTTCCATGAACATAAACAATCAGGTTTGAAGGAGAAAGGAGTTTCCAAGCAAGCCAATCATTCAAAAACATTCCCTAGGAGCTAAGAAGCTTGACAACATCCTTTAGCACCACTACAATCACTATTGGAAAGGCTTCAGATTTTCTTCAAGAGGTAGAGTTGTTCCTTTTTCAAGCTTTGCATACTCACGTTATCTCTATTTCTAATGTGAATAGAAAAGGTTCATTATGTTGTTTACTTTGTGTTTGTAGCATTACATATCTTATACACACTGAAAATGCTTAGTTTTTCATCTATGGTGTTGTTATGGTCTCATTAGGTTTGACCAGTTTTCATGGTTTGTATGATTAGTTTTAGGTCATGATAATTGCATGTTTAGATTAATGGTGAAAAATACTACAATTTTGGTTCTTACAATTTTGGATTTGGTTGGATTTTGAGTGAGATAAAAGAGATAGAAGTTCTGGCTAGGGTAAAAGGCTAGGGTTCGAGAGAAAGAAAGTTTGAAAAGGATGTTTGTTGAAGATGAAGCTGACGTGGAGTGGTCTTTTGCTGAGTTGGCCTTTTCATTATGTTTTTCGTATATTATTATTTTTGGGTGGCTTATACAACAGATGTATAGCCACCCCAGTGGTAGAGGCAGCGCGCATTGGCCTTGGGAGTTTGGGGTTCGAATCCCCCCTCGCCCCAGACTCTTTTGTTCTTTTTTTATTTTTCTACTGTTTGCCTTTATTTTCATATTTGTTTAATGTTGATCATAATGTTATTTGTAGTGCGTAGTGGTTGGTTTCGTAAAGTTTTGATCTCTGGGTGAGACAGTGTGGGTTCAAATCCTCCAAGTGCATTTCCTTACTTTTTTATTCATGGTTTTCTCATTTTTCTTTACAACTTTAAACCATCATATCTTTGTGATCCCAAGGGATTTTTAACCCATTCTTTTTGCTATGATATCTTTGGTACTGATGCCAGGGATATGTGTCTAGTATCTGGGTTGGTGATTCCCTCAAAATTCAAAGTTCTCAACTTTGAGCAATATTCTAGTGCCACTTGTCCAAGAACACATTTGATTACGTATTATAGAAGGATGGATGCCTAAGTGGAAGACGATAAGTTGATGATCCACTGTTTCCAAGATAGTCTGAAGGGGGCATCTGCCAAATGGTATTTGAGCTTGGATCAATCCCGTATCCACAGTTTCCAGGATTTGGCTGACGCTTTCATGAAGCACTATAAATACAACATGGATTTAGCCCCGGATAGAAGACAATTGTTAAGCATGTCAACGAAAAGCTCTGAATCTTTTAAGGAGTATGCATAGCGTTGAAGGGAGACTGCCTCTCAGGTGGAGCATCCACTAACTGAAAAAGAGCCGACAGACTGGTTTGTGGACACAGTAAGGCCAAAGTTTTATGAGAAAATGATTAGTAGTGTGATAGCTAGCTTTTTCGATATAGAGCATGTAGGTGTGAGAGTAGAACTGGGGATGAAAAATGGGAGGATGACCAATGCTTCCAGTAGTTCCAACAACAACAATGCCAAGAAATTTAATGGCAATTTTCACAAAAAGAAAGAAGGGGAGACAAATGCCATAACAGTAGGAAGGATAAATTAGCCACGAAAACAACCTTACCGATAATAACAACAACCTTAGCAAGACTATATTCAACAATCTCAGCAAGGTTTCACACAACAACCAATGTATCATGTGCAGTATGCCCAACAGTCGTATGTGGCAGTTGTAACGCCCATGTTTAGCAATTTAGTTCCGATTTATCAGACGGTGCAACAGGCACCTATGTATCAACCAGTACAATAACAAGGTTATCAGCGAGCATCCAATGCTCCATCTTATCAACAATACCAACAGCCTCGGGCTCAAGCGCCCAAAGAAAACTTTCAGAATAGAAGACCAGCAGGAAGGCCTCGCATTCCTCCGATCCCAATGAACTATACTGAGTTGTACCCATCCTTAGTACAACAAGGGATGATTATGACTCGGTCATTGGGACCACCGTCATACACCTCATCTCCTTATTATAATCCTAATGCTCGTTGTTTATCTCACGAGGGTGCTGCTGGACATGATTTAGAGGGATGCCTTGCTCTGAAACATCTTGTCAGAGAACTTATGGAAAAGAAAATCTTGTCTTTTGATGATGTGCAACCCAATGTTAAGAATAACCCATTGCTGAACCATGGGGGAGTTCATGCCATAGAGGAGGCATCAGATGAGTGGATAATCTGTGATGCATCAGAGATCAAAAATCTGTTGCGATCTCTTCATGAAAAATTATTAAAGGCAGGTCTGATTGAAGGTGTCCATGCTAATTGTGAAGAATGCTCTGTTGATCCTAGAGGATGTTGTGTGGTTCAAAAGAATGTGAAAAAATTGATTGATGATAGATTTCTGCAAGTGTGTAGCATGTTTAAAAGGGAGGAAGTTTCAGTGATTGAGCCCATTTTCAACTTACCAAAAAACAGTGAAAAAGTCCTCGTGTTTAATGTGCCCGACTCCGATTCAGTGACCCCGGTCTTCAAAAGTGTTAAACCTGATTTCAATATCTCTAAGCCTGTTAGGTCAACAATTGGTCAACCCAGACCGATCATAATCCAAAAGCCGATTCCTTTCCGTTTTGAGAGTACAAAGGTTATCCCTTGAAGGTATGATATGACACTGATTGATCAAGGATCAGGGAAATTCATTCAGAATGAAGAAATAATGGGTAATCAAGCAGATATGACAAATATTGCAAGAACTAAAAAATGACCCGCAATGGTTGAATTTATCAACCCAAGATAACAGTGGTCCCTCAAAAGGAGGCTATTCCTATTGTGGTTGCCAAAGATAAGGGAGTGCCACCAAGCGAAGAAGACATGGAGTTTCTGACAATTATTCAAAGAAGTGATTACAAAGTTATCGATCAGCTTCATCAAACTCCTTCAAAAATCTCAATCTTGTCTCTCCTAATGAATTCTCTCGCTCATAGGGAAGCCTTGCAGAAAGTGTTAACATAGGCGCAAGTGACGAAAGATATAACAATTGGTCAATTTTATTATGTGATCGCCAACATTACTGCTTGTAATACTTTAAGCTTCAGCAACAAGATGTTGCCAAGAGAAGGATGTAATCACAATCGTGTGCTGCACGTATTTGTTAGATGTCAGAAAGATGCTCTGGCACGAGTCTTAATTGATACCAACTCTTCTCTGAACGTGTTGCCCAAAAGGACACTTACTAAACTAGCGTACAAAGTGGAAGAGATGCAACCGACATTGTTAATTGTTAAAGCTTTTGATGGTTCAAGGAGGACAGTTATTGGAGAGTTGGAGTTGCTAGTTATGATAGGTATCCATGTATTTAACATCATGTTTCAAGTGATGGACATTAATCCAACTTATAGCTGCTTGTTGGGACGACGATGGATTCACACAATCGATGCAGTGACTTCTACCTTACATCAGAGAATGAAATTTGTTGTGGATGATAAATTGGTAATCATGCACGGTGAAGAAGACTTGATGGTGAGTAACCTGTCGTCATTTAGGTATATTGAAGAAGATGAAGATGTGCTAGAAACTTCTTTCCAAGCACTTGGGATAGCTAATGTTGTGATGATAGAAGAAACAATAGTTAAGAGTAGTCCATCTTTTGTGTCTGCTCAAAGCATGAAGTCTATGATGAAAGAGGGTACTCCTGCAGGTTGGGGAGAGGTAAGTGGAAGCAAGATTAGGTCGCCAGGGGTTGGTTTACAAACCAACTCATGATGGGACATCAACTTCAATCAAAGGACGCCTGAAGACCATTCAAGAGGTGTTTATCAGTGGGGATTTCCAAATCAACATTGTTGAGGAGGATTTTGAAGAAGAAAATGTTGATCACCTAGTGTATCATTGCGAAGCTGCCTTGGACAACTAGGAAGTTGTTGAGATTCCTGTTATCATTCCTATGCTGAAGTAATTTATTGTTGTTCTCTTTTGTTTTGTTGTTTTGTTGTTTTTAAACTTCCGTAGCCGTGCCCAAGGCTATAGGATCATTTTGTAGGGCCCCATGCTTTCAAATGTTATTATGGTTAATGGAGATGTTTTGTTAAACTCCTCGCTTTATTTCATTTACCATTTTTTGTGCTTTTACTTTTAAAGAAAATGGCAATCTTTTAAGAAAAAAACCAAAATATTTCTTTCTTTTCATATTGCATTTGTCTTTGTGTGTTTTAATAATTAAGTTATTCCAAACATGCAGAGAAACCCCAAAACTCGTTGAATCCAATGACTTTGTCTTCCCTCCTGACTTTGACTCATCCATATACCAAGCTGAAGATGAGGGTGAAGATTTTGAGATTCCGGATGAACTAGAAAAGATGGCAGAATATGAGTACACAAAACTTCAACCTCACCAAGAGCAAGTGGTTGTTGTTAATCTCGGAACTAAAGAAGACAAGAAGGAAGTCAAAATTGGGACAACACTTGGGGCAAAAATCAAGCAGCAACTGGTGAAGCTTTTAGAAGAATATATTGATGTATTTGCTTGGTCATACCAAGATATGTTCGGTATTGATAATGACATAGTGGTTCACAAATTACCGCTTTGACTGGAATGTTTGCCTGTCAGACAGAAGCTCCGAAGGACTAGGCCTAACATGGCTCTCAAGATTCGAGATGAGGTCAAAAAGCATATTGATGCAGGTTTCTTAGCAATGTCCAAATATCTAGAATGGGTGGCCAATATTATACATGTGCCAAAGAAAGATGGAAAAGTCAGAGTGTGCATTGATTGTAGGGATCTGAACAAGGCTAGTCCAAAGGATGATTTCCCTTTGCTACATATTGATACTTTGGTAAACAATACGACTCGTTTTGCAATATTCTCATTTATGGATGGTTTTTCTGGCTACAACCAAATCAAGATGGACCCAAACGACATAGAAAAAAATACTTTTATCACTCCTTGGGGGACTTATTGTTATAAGGACATGCTCTTTGGTCCGAAGAATGTCGGTGCCACTTATCAAAGGGTTATGGTCACGTTGTTCCATGACATGATGCACAAAGAGATAGAAGTGTATGTCAATGAAATGATCGCCAAATCTCAGAGTGAAGAAGACCATCTGGATCATCTGTTGAAGTTGTTTGAGAGACTTAGGAAATATTAGTTGAGGCTAAACCCTGCCAAATGCACTTTTGGAGTGAGATCTGGAAAGCTACTCAATTTCATTGTTATTCAATGAGGGACTGAAGTGGATCCTTACAAGGTTCGAGCTATTCAACAAATTCAGCTCCGCAGACTGAGAACCAAGTTAGAAGTTTCCTTGGAAGATTGAATTATATCTCTAGATTTATTTCCAATATGACTCCTACATGTGAGCCAATTTTCAAGTTGTTATGCAAGGATCAGATTGTTGTTTGGAATTCAAATTGTCAATAATCTTTTGATAAGATCAAGGGTTACCTTCAAGAACCTCTGATCTTAATTCCTCCTGTTCCGAGAAAACCTCTTTTTATGTACTTAACTATGCTTGAAGGATCAATGGGTCGCGTGTTGGGTCAACAAGACGAGTCTGGACGTAAAGAACACACCATTTACTATTTGAGCAAGAAATTCACTGATTCTGAAATTCAATATTCACTTTTAGAGAAAACTTGTTGTGCTTTGGCATGTTCTGCCAGACGTCTGAGGCAATACATGATCTGTCACACTATATTAATCTCAAAGATGGATCTGATAAAGCACATTTTTGAAAAACTTGCTCAAACAGGGAGACTTGCCCGTTGTCATATGTTATTATTAGAATATGACATCCAGTATGTTGCTCAGAAGTATATCAAGGGTAGCATTTTATCATATTACCTTACAGACCAGCCGTAGAAGACTATGAACCATTGAAGTTTAAATTTCTCGATGAAGACATCATGTTGATAAAAAATGATTATGAAGAGCCAGGGCCAAATGAGGGTCCCGAGCCTGGTTCCCGGTGGAAGATGATGTTTGATGGTTCCTTCAACTACAATGGGCATGGTATAGGCGCCACTTTGATGAATCCAGATGGTGCTTACACTCCGTTCACAACCAGGTTATGCTTTGAGTGTACCAACAATATCGCCGAGTATGAAGCTTGTATATTAGGCCTCGGAGTAGCAATTGACCTTCAAATCAAAATTCTTGAGGTGAGTGGTGACTCAACCTTGGTAATTTATCAAGTCAAAGGTGAATGGAAGACCAGAGACGAGAAACTGATCCCATATAGAGCATACATTGTTGAAATGATCGAATACTTTAATGAGATCACTTTTAAACACGTCCCAAGGACTAAAAATTACATCGCAGATGCATTGACTATCCTAGCCTCAATGTGGAAGGTCAGTTTTTTTAATGAAGCTACACTCATCTGAATCGAGAGGAAGACCGAGCCTGCTTATTTTCAGATGGTGGAAGAAGAAACAGATGGGAAACCATGGTTTCATGATATTAAGAAGTATCTTCAAAATTAGGAGTACCCAATTGATGCTACATCCTTTGACAAAAAAACTTTGAGGAGATCAGCATTCAAATTCTTTCTCAGTAACGATGTGCTTTACAAAAAGAAATTATGACATGGTCCTGCTTAGGTGTGTCGACAGGTGAGAAACAGATTTGTTAATGCAAGATATTCATGAAGGAACATTTGACACTCACGCCAATGGATATGCCATGTCCAAAAAGATTCTAAGAGCTGGATACTACTGGTTAACTTTAGAAACCGATTGCATCCAATATGCCAGAAAATGCCATAAATGCCAGATTTATGCGGACAAGGTGCACGTGCCTCCAACACTGTTGAATATTCTATCATCACCTTGACCATTCTCTATGTGGGGCATTGACATGATTAGGGCAATCAAGCCAAAGGCTTCCAATGGACACCGATTCATTCTCGTTGTTATTGACTACTTTACAAAGTGGGTTGAAGCTGCATCTTATGCCAACGTAACTAAACAAGTCGTTGCCCGTTTTACCAAAAGGAAGATTATATATCGATACGATATTCCAATCTGAATCATAACAGATAATGGAACCAATTTAAATAACAAGACAATGAAAAAACTGTGTGATAACTTCAAAATTAAACACCATAACTTTTCTCCCTATCGTCCCAAGATGAATGGAGCTGTCGAAGTTGCGAACAAAAACATCAAGAAGATTTTGCAGAAAATGGTGAAGACCTATAAGGATTGGCATGAGATGCTGCCATTTGCCTTGCGTGAATATAGAATGTCTATTCGCACTTCGATATGGGTAACCCCTTTTAATTGGTATATGGGATGGATGCAGTCCTTCCCATTGAGGTTGAGATACCTTCTTTAAGAGTCATAATGGAAGCCAAACTTGATGAAGCGGAATGGGTGAGAGAAAGATTTGATCAACTGAATCTTATTGATGAGAAGCGCATGACTGCAATGTGTCACAATCATTTATACCAAAAGAGGATTAAAAGAGCTTTTGATAAGAAGGTTTGCGTCCGAGGTTTCCAAGAAGGGGAGCTTGTACTAAAGAAAATCATGCCAGTTCACAAGGATACGTGTGAAAGATGGCTCGATATGAATCGAGAATTTATTTTGAAAATGATTTTAGGAGATGTAATGGAAAGATAAAAATGAAGGAAAGAGATAAAATTATTACACTTTACGGGAATTGGGATATATTTTGTCGAATAAGGAATATGAAAACAAATAGAACTCGAACACAATAAGCAAGTGCATGTGAACAAGAGGTGAGTTGAGTTTATTAATGCAAGACAAACCCAAAAGCCTCAAACGATAATAAAGATCAAGCAATCGATAATAAAGATCAAGTAATCAAGGCATCAAATAGTTCATAATCCAAAATCAAATTCTAAGCTAAAAGACCATGACAATAAACATTTTGAAATTTTTAGAAGAAAAAAGAAATTGTTCTGAGAATTATTCTATGCAAAGGGTTTCATCAAATTAATCAATTAAAAGATATTTAATCTTAATTAATTAAACCAATTAACAAATTAACTATCCAAATTAATTAATTAAGGCAAAAGTTATTCAATTAATTAAGATAGGTAAAAAAAATTAATTGATAAAATTAACTACTAAAAAAATAACAGCCAAAGAAAGGTAGGGTGCGCATAGAATATAGGGTGTGTTACTAGCAATGACACTTGGGACTCAAAGAATAAGGCTGGGTGCTGAGAAAATAGGTGGGGTGTGAGAAAAATATCAGACAGGCTTCAAAAGTCCAAGAATCCATCAGCCTTCAAACATATTATTAAAAAAAATAAAAAATAAAAAGAAATGACAAAAAAAAAGTATATATATAAAAAATATATAAAAAAAACAAAAGAAGAAAGAACTAGGTCACAGTCAAAATTACTCTCATTCTTTCTTAACCAAACAAACTGAAGAAAAAAATCCATGGCATATGAAAGAATAAGGAAGAAAGGGATACAAACATCACAAATTTCTCCTCCACTCAAACTCTCTCATTCGTCTCGTTCAGGTTTGATCTCACCCGCGGTCGGTCTCAATCTCCCTCGCTCTGTTCTAGCTCCGATTGATGCATCCAGGTTTGTGTTTACAAATCACGATTAGAGTTATTCTTCATCTCCTTCTATTTTGGATTTGATTTGGTTTTGATTTGCGGCTGTTGTTGATTGAAATTTAAGGAGGATTCATAGGTGATTTTACGGTGGAAAGTATTAGAAGGGGTTGTGAAGGCTTTTGTATGAGTTTTGTGGAGGTAAGTAGTTGAAGAAAGGGAAAGCTGAGGTTATGAAGAAGAATATTTACGTCTAGTTTAGGTTGAATAAGGATTTTAGGAAAAAGAAAATTGTGTTGCTTGCTGTGAGAGGTTCAAGGTTGGTGCAAATGGATTGTCTTGAGGAAAAGGAAGGCTCGAGATTTATGGTTTTTATCTATAGGTTTCGAAAACTGCAGAATATGTTAGATAATCCTTCAATGTCGAATGGATCCAGACTGAATCGTGAACGAAATCACTTTCCTTAAAAGTATTTCAAGCACACTCTCAAATTGTCTTAGAGTTGGAACGACCTGAATACCCAGGATAAGTCAGCCTTTTTCTCGAAACTGCACAAGACTGGTGAAGTTTCGAATGCAAAGAAAACGTTGGAATTATATGGAAGAGGATATCAGATTTTTTGGAGTATTTGATTTCGAATTATGAAGCATATATTTATAGCCATGCATGTGTCTTTTCAGAAGTTTGCAATTCTTCATAAACACACTCTCTAATGAGCATTTGCAATGGTTCAAATAAAATGTCATGCACCACTTCGTGAAGTGTCATGTATTTCAAATTCAAATTCAAAAATCAAACTCTAGGCAACGAATAAATCTGAGCGATAATTAAAATAAATTCGCAGTATACCGGCCGAAGGCCGGTCCGCCCGCCGGAGGCGGCCGGAGCGCCACCGGCGCCGCGAATAGCCCGATTGCTCTGATGCGTCGTGCCTAAGTGCTCAAGTTCCGTCTACAAGCCGCCACTAGCGCCTCTACGCCCACGCCCTCGGATCCGGTTCCGGAGCCGGAGCCGAAGCCGGTGTCACCGGTGGCGACACCGGCGAGAGGTGTTTTGTATGAGACAAGTGACATAAGTTTTGGCACCACCATATATGACTATGTGGCACTTTATCCTCTTTGGCTCCTTTGGAAATTACATTGTTCCAAGTGCCTTATAAATGCTATTTAATTTTACTCCACTTCCAATGTGGGACTAATCATTTATTGTCAATTAAATATAACACTCACTTTGTCATTTTTGGAACAACATTAATGGAAATAAAATATTATTTCCAACAATCCCCCACTTGTTCTAATAATGACAAAATAATAATTCCAGAAATGGGACATAAGAAGTATTAATACAGTTAAGTATCTTTCGATTTTAAACTTAACCTTAGTAAGAATAACACAAGGTTTAATCGGAATATTAGGTAGCAATGCTTTTAAACCATGAATCCATATGAATAGACCGGTGTTACCTTACACACACTTCTTAAAGATTCTTCCTCTGCATAACTCGCTTAGCACTTATTTATGGCCATGTGCTATCCTGTTTCATGAATTTTTTCATGAGAGAAACTCCAACTCTCACTTTGAGACGGCACCATCTCATAATTCACATAGGTGAAGTTCATATAGTATCTGTTTCCAATAGATACGTACCCTCGGTATTGAACTTCATTAAGAGTTTAAAATAAAACTCAACCCTCATTTCTAATGTCAACATGATTATGAAATGTTAGACAATTATCCAAATCAACGACTTGTTATTACCCATTGAAAATCTTAACGTTAATGTTCTGTTAACTTAAGATTGGGTTGCCGCCGTTGTCGGAACTCTTACTCAAGGAGTTTCAACCCCATACCTCTCGAGGTTGTTCTTACTAAGTCTCTGGCCAGTGGCTTAGTAAACGGATCATCTAAATTATAGCTTGTTCGTACATACGTAAGTGAAATGATTCCATCCTTAATCAGTTTTCTCACGAACGAATGTCTAAGTCCTATATGCCTGGACTTTCCATTATACACTTCGCTAAATGCTCTTGCCAAAGTGGCCTGACTATCGCAGTGTATCATCACCTTTGAAACATTATCTTTAGCCAATGGAACTTCCAAAAGAAGATCCCTCAACCACTCTGCCTCTTGACTAGCGGAAGCGAGAGCCACGAACTCTGATTCCATGGTCGAAAGAGTAATGCATGTTTGTTTCTTGCTCTTCCAAGAAATTGCTCCTCCAGCTAGTGTAAATATCCACCCAGTTGTAGATTTGTGATCTCCCATGTTAGAGATCCAACTGGCATCGGTATATCCTTCTAATATAGCAGGAAACCTACCATAATGAAGGCCAAGATCTTTGGTTTTCAACAAATAACCAAATATCCTCGTGATTGCCTTCCAATGTTCATTACTTGGATTACTAGTAAATCTACTCATTTTACTAACTGCAAATGATATATCGGGTCTAGTACATTGCATTAAGTACATAAGACATCCGATCGCACTTGCATATTCTAATTGAGCCACTGCTCTTCCATCATTCTTTCCAAGTTTGATTACATGATCAAATGGAGTAGTTACTTCTTTGAACTTCAGGTGTTTGAACTTATCAAGCATTTTCTCAATATAATGTGTTTGATTAAGTTCATAACCCCCACTATTTTGCTTAACTTTTATTCCTAAAATTGTGTCAACAAGCCCAAGATCTTTCATCTTGAAAGTGGAAGTTAGAAACCTTTTTGTTTCTAAAATTCCATTAAGTTTATTGCTAATTATTAGCATGTCATCAACATAAAGACACAAAAATATTACAGTGTTATTATACACTTTTGTATATAAACACTTGTCACAAGAATTAGGAATAAATCCATTTGACATTATCGTAGAGTCGAACTTTTGATGCCATTGTTTTGGTGCTTGTTTTAAGCCATATAGAGATTTGACAAGTTTGCACACCTTCTGTTCATTTCCAGGAAGGACGTGTCCTTCTGGTTGTTCCATGTAGATTTCCTCATCGAGGTCTCCGTTTAGGAATGCTGTTTTAACATCCATTTGATGAACAATCAGATCATTTAAAGATGCTAAAGCAAATAACAACCTTATAGTGGTTGTTCTTGCTACAGGTGCATAAGTGTCAAAATAATCTATACCTTCCTTTTGTCTAAATCCTTTTGCCACTAATCTTTCTTTATAAGTGTTTAATGTACCATCACTATGATATTTCTTTTTAAACACCCACTTGCATCCAATGGGTCTTGATCCCTTTGGTAAATCAACAAGTTCCCAAGTGTGGTTGGACATAATTGAATCCATTTCATCTCGGATAGCATCTTTCCAAAAAGAGGAGTCTCTAGAAGCTATTGCTTCCTTATAAGTTTTAGGATCTTCCCCTACTTGAAGAATTACCAGAATGCTTTTAATAAAATTTGTACTATTTCCTTCAACCAGATAAAATGAAATGGATTGAGAATCAATTTCGTCTGGTCCTAGGTTCTTTATTTTCCGGTCTCTTTTGCTTATCCTAGGTTCGGGTCGTGGTTCATTTATTCGAGATGTGCCTTCAGGTTGTATTTCTACAATTCGAGAAGAGTCTTTTTCACAAGATTCTTTATTTATGGCCGTCTCTGATTCTTTATCCTTAGTTATAAGGTTTTCAAAGAATTCTACATCCCGGGATTCAACAATAATATTAGACTCTAAATTTAAAAGTCTATATGCTTTGCTATTTTGTGCATATCCTACAAATGCACATCTTATCCCTCGAGGACCCAACTTGGTTCTCTTAGGATCCATGTTTTTGTAATATGCCACACACCCCCACACCTTAAAATAGCCAATATTTGGTGTCATGCCCTTTGTCGCTTGCGCGAAAATAAGGTGTCGGCATTACAGAAGAGTCGCCACCTTTCGTTATTTATCCCTCAGAGCGGGAAAGGAAACGATCGGAAAAACCTGACAAAAAAGGGTAAGACAAAATCAACAGGCAACTTCAGAAAATACCTAAAAATACTAAACTAAGGGGGAAAAATCTAACAATTATTCACAAGGGTCCTCAACATATACCCATAACATCTACATAGGCCTCTACCTAAAAATCAAGACAAAACTTATTCAAAGAAAGTGAATTCTTCACCTAAGCACAAACTAAACCCTAATTAGGATACCCTCAATCTACCCTAATTAAACTAATCAAAATGTAATTCTAAAATTCTAGGATAAATCCTATGGGGAACTATGATTCATCATCTAATTGCACAAAAAAGAATGGATAAAAAAAACCTAAAGGAAAGTCCTAAAACAATTCTTGCAAAATCATGATACAAAACTAAACATTATAAAAGCTTTTTAAAAGAAAAATCTATTTAAAATACTAAACTAAAAAATAAAATCCCATTTTTATTTTTATATTTTCTACACATTATTATCTACTCATAGAAAAAAGAATGGCTAAAAAAGAGTTATTTTTCAATTTTTAACGAATTTCCTAAAACAAGAAAAATATTAAAAGAATATAAGAAATTAAAACAAATAAAAGGGAGGGGGGTGTGACAAGTAACACGCGCCAGGGTTATTTCCAGATGGGCTAGAAGAGAGGGGTGTGGTTAGCGAACGGGTTAAGCCCATGATCTAAGTCAGATTCAAAATAAAAGCACAAAAAACCAATCCAGGAGGTGGGAGGTGCATTCAGTAGGAGGTTCACGTTCAAATCTCGCTGGGCTCAATATTGGGTGGTGTCAATAGCAAAACACACACTAAGCCCGCCCGTTTCATTAAATGAAACGGTGCGTTTTGGCTTCTATTCTCTCCCTCCAAAATTCTGTTTTAAATGAGAGCCGCGGGATTGCTTCTTTGGTCAAAGGTCTTGCACGCGATGGACGATCAGGATTTTGTCTTCAACCTTGGTCACAACTAGGGTTTTATATCTTCCATGAAATACCATGCACGTATCATGTTCAAGCTCTCTGTTCTCCTTCTACAGGCCACGGTTCAACTCGATCCAAACATGAAAATCATTCAGAATTTCTCCCTCTACAAGCCTATGGTCATAGTTCATTCTGAAATTCAGTGTATCACTCAAACCGATCGAGACAAGTTCTGGCCACCATGAAAATACACTGCAACCTATCCTCAAGATTCTTAATCAAACCTATACTAATCTAAACTACACTTCGCGTGGATCATTCTTCACTAACAACCTAAGATTATCGCGTCCTAACCTAAGAGTTATATGCCATCAAAGCTCAACTGCCCTGATATGGATCATCATCAATGGCTCTAACAGATTGCACACATGTTCATCTACCTAAACCTAACATTTCTATCCTAAAGAAACATGCTAACAAGCCATAAATACAGGTGAAAGAATCAAGTTGCAAACCTGGATTCTTGGAGAAAACAGTTATGGATTCTTGCACTTCAAGCTTGGCAAATCTTCAAGAGTGATCCCTAAGTGATGTTGAGGCTACTGTATGCAACAAAACTGAAGAAGAAAGCTTGTATGGAGTGATTCCAATCTGATATGCTCTCTTGCACCTTTACTTCTAGCTCTTCAATCCTCCATTGGTGAGTCTCTGATTCAGCTTCTATACACTCAGTATGAACTATGGATTATGTAAGAATGAGAAGATTGAACAAACTTGATGTAGAATGATCAATCTCTCTTTTGCTTATGAATGAAGAAACTATGGGAACCTCACTTTTCTCTCACCCTCTTCACCAACCTTGACCTCTCTTCATGGCCCTCTTCTTATAATGATCATTAGATGCTTCTAGATTCATCTAGAATATGGTGGAAATTTCTTGAAAATCTCATGTGGGGACAAGTTGGAAATCTCATATCCCATGCCTTATGCCTTACCATTTTGTGCCAAATTCTCCTTAGGAGAGATATTGAGTGTGGATGAGTGAAAAACAAGCTCATCTTTGGCTTGTGTAAGGTTTTTCAACATTGCCTTCTTTTTCAAGTAACAACTTTTCAAAGCATCACCCATTTTAAAGCTTCAAATCAAAATTCTAGCTAAACCAATGTTCTCAAAATGATTTTTCCAATCAAAATGATATATTGGATGACCTATTTTGGATTTGTGGATCTTCCAAATCAATTTCCAAATTCAACTTTTCAAACTTATATGCCATTTTTAGTTCATTTTTGACCAATCATGTAACTTCATGTTATGAGCTTTTCCAACAATTTGGGACCTTCTTTCTAGACTTAAAATCACATTTTGAACAACTTTCATGTTTTGAGTTTTTCCATTTGAGGCTTGGAAATAGGAGTTTTAGGCATTGGATAAAATGACCTATAACTGACAAATGACCAAAATACCCCTGTCTTGTTCAAACCATAAGTTGAGTTCCACAAATCCAATCAAGGACTTCTACCACTCAAATTAAAGCTAAGAAGATGCTCTTCAACATTCATGTTGACCAAGAAATCATAGGAATCCTCCTACTAGGGCAAAAGTTGTCTGCAAGTTGGGTGACTTTCAAGGACCCAGATTCACACACCTCTGCTGACCTATAATTTGTCAAAACCATAACTTGGGCTCTGTAACTCCTATCAAGGACTTCCACCACTCAAATTAAAGCTTAGAACAAGCTCTACAACATTCATGTTATGGGGAAGGTGAGATATCAATCACAACTTGAGCTAAAACGGCTTGGAAGATAGGGATCAAATTAGGGTTTCCCACTGACAATCCTTGGGGACCCTGACTTGAAACTTCTCAAACTCCTCACTCATGATGAGTTGGCCTAGGAATCATCTTTATATCCTCTCTATGCATCATTCCATGATCTCATGGCCCTTGGATTGAGTCTCAACCTTCTCCAAATCTTCAGTTAACCTAGGGTTGACCCATTCAAAACCCTAATTCTATCATTCATGGTTGAATCTTCTGAACCCTTGTATAATGACCTCTCTGGGCTTCATGAAGGCTATCAAGACATCTCATAGGATTTCCCAAAACATCAAATTCATTCTCAAAGTCTCAGAACCATCTGAGGGGCACCCACAACTCTCAAGCTATGAAGCACACAACCCTGGTTTCAACCCATTCCTCTGAGGATCTCTTGAACTTTCTGATGAAGGTATCCCCTTTCAAACACTCAATGAATAAATAATTGTTGGTCAAATTTTGGGGTGCAACAGCTGCCCCTATTCAAACGGCTTGAACCTGACTGGGTGAGGAGCGAACGGCTCTCATCCAATCAAGGTGCGAGACGGTTGAATATCGGTAAACCCGAAAATTTGCCAACTGCACGAGCACACAGTACTCTGCGGGGAACAAATCTTTGAATCCTGCAACACTAGCTGCTCAACAACTGGCTGGAGAACCAAAGCTGACATCACCGTCGGACGATCGAAGTACTCTGCGTCACCACTGGAGAACTAAATCTGACATCACCGTCGGACGATCGAAATACCCTGCGTCACCGCTGGAGAAACATCTTCGACTTCAATCATAAGACGTATCATTCACTTGATCGCACTCAATCATCACCTCAGGATAACTGACTTGGTCTTCAGACCCAAGCGAATCACTCTGTTGTATCTACAACTCTGGAACCTTGTCTTCAGCCATCCGTTGATTCTTCAACACGGAAATCTGGACTCACAGGAACCTTCTGATATCGCCTTCGGGCGCTTACGAAATCCATCTTCAGATTAGACATCTTTGTTGGAGCAGACATATCATGCTGCTGAGGACTTCAAGAATCATCTTGACCAAACAGATCCGTCGGGCATCTTCAAGAATCGTCCTGAACTGATAACCTTTCCGGAGCAAACATTCTGTTGGGTATTCCAGAAATCTTCCTGGGCAACTCTTGCTGGAGGCGCTATTGGGGAGCTCAAGTATCATACTAGGCGTACCACTCGGGAAGCTGTACTGGGGTCTTAAGAATCGTCTTAAGCAACTGGCCCTGCTGAGGGATTTGAGAATCATCTCGAACCGAAGACTTCGCTGGGGATCTCAAAAAATCATCTTGAGCGAGCGACTGTGAGGATTACCCCGGGGTCTTTAAGAATCATCTCAAGAGCGACCTTGCTGGGGGGAACATCAAGAATCGTCCTGAGCAACCGGTCTTTTGGGGATACACCTGTTCAACAAGGATGATAATGACCTAGAGCATGCTTATGATGCGTATGCTTCGGCGTCATGCCCCACACAGTGGAAATGCTATGCGTTTATGCTAAATGCCATGCAATCATGCACAATGCTATGCAATCATGCACAATGATGCGATCCCGTCAGCAAAATAAATGCCGAAAGGGGGAAATCCTCCTGTCAAGGAGAAAGAACCACTCAGGTAGAGGAATCATCCTGCTGTGAACACGCCAATATCAATCAGGCTCTGTCTGGGGAATTGATCTTCCGCGAACTGCTGCAGGGGAACAACTTCAGCTGACTGCTGCAGGGGATGAAGCCCTACGAGAACTTGGATCTGCTGATATCAATCTCGAGGATGAACTGCGCGGCCGTCTTGGCTACTCTTCTGGGGATGACCACACTGTGGGGAACCAACTTCAGCTGCTCAACACTCCACTGGGGAAAACCAATCATGATCTGATCAACCTCCAAGGATTCGGATCTCTTGGACATCTGCAAACTCGGCTGAGGAAGGAGAAATCATTCTGCTTCGATGGAGAGAGTGCGATTCTGGGGAAACACATCATTAGCTGCCCCACGCTCTGCTGGGGAAAATTGATCATGATCAACTTCCAAGGATTCTGCTTTTCTGCGGACTCAGCCGGGGAGGGAAATCATTCTACTTCGCTGGAGAGTGCAACTCCGATGAGGAAACTCAATTTCGCCGGGGAAGAAGGAATCATCATACTTCGGGGGAGAGTACAACTCTGCCGGGGAATACAACATCAGCTGTTCCAACACTCTACTGGAGAAGAGGGAATCATCGAACTTCAGGAGAGAGCCTGACTCTGGTGAGGAATCTCAATTCCACTGGAGACTTCAGCCTGGCACCATCAGTTACCGCATCCTTCGTCATACGAACGACCTCCTGCGAAACCTGCACTTGTGACCCGGTGCGGGGGGGAGATCCTGCTTCGACGACCTTACTGGGGAAAACATGAGCTCCAGTACCCAAACATTTCTATGAACTCTGCACTTGTGACCCGGTGCTGGGGAGAGACGACGAGCTGCTGCGTGCGACTCAGCTGATGAGGTGATGTTCCTTCAGGATGCGTCTGCTTGGGGAAGAGAATCACCTCTACCCGGGGAAGACATATCAATGCTCACTATCTTGCGTTCAGATTCTGCGGAGGAGAGACTACTGAACTCTGCTGGGGAAGGAGGACTCATCCTGCTTCGGGAATACGCACGACCCATCTTCTGGCGGGGTGCTACACCTGCAACAACACAAACAAACAGACAAGATACCCTCCTCAAAGGGGCCTATCAGGGTTATTATCTCGTGACAATATTCAGTTAATTAGTTGTTTCAACAATCAATGGGCCTAGGCCCGCAAGTTTATGTATGCGCATTTTATCAAAAAAAACACATCGGCGTTTTCATTCGCAAACAAAACAGATAAATGCTAAGCAGTCAAGTAGAATTGCTGAATAATGTGCATTTTATTGATGATGAACCCCTGAACGGGCAAAAATGTTTTACAACAGAGGCAAGCTCCTGGAATGAGGAAGCCGCGCAAAAAGAAAACATAAATATACATCAGTATATACAAATGTCGGCAATCGAGGCGTAGACGAACACCATGAGTTGATCCCTCTAAGACCCACTCGACTTTGATACTTCTCCGATGCTTCAGCTTTGGAAGAGATTGATTCAGATAAACGGCCCTCAGGTCTTCCGAACCACTAAACAATGAAAGTCCATACGCGGAACGCAGTCATTTGCTTATTCAAATCCCTAACTTTTGCGTGAACCGCCCTTTCGGGTTTTCAGTTCACCGGGATACCCTTTTTTGCCGAAGCCGCCCAGTGTAGGTTTTCGACTTCGCGGGTGTACATTTTTTTCAATATATCCCTAATTTTTGCCCGAACCTTTTATTCTGTTTTTGGTTCGCCGGGATGCCCCTTTTTTGCCTGGACTCTTTCTTTTTTGTCCAGCGGGTCTCTTTCAAGCAAAGTATTTTTTAACTGCGTCCGCGTTCACCGGGGATGCAAAATCTTCACCATCCATCGTGGATAACAACAAAGCTCCTCCTGAGAAGACCTTGCTGACGACATATGGCCCTTCGTAATTCGGAGTCCACTTGCCCCGGTGATCGGAGTGTGGCGGAAGAATCTTCTTCAGGACGAGATCACCCGTCTGAAAGCTTCGAGGACGCACCTTCTTATCATAAGCTTTCTTCATTCGGCTTTGGTATAGGCGACCAAATGCAATCGATGCTAGCCTCTTCTCATCCATCAGGCTGAGCTGGTTCAAGCGATTCGTAATCCATTCTGCCTCATCAAGTTTCACCTCAACCAAAACTCGCAAAGAGGGGATCTCCACTTCTAGCGGTAGGACAGCTTCCATACCGTACACCAAGGAGAAAGGAGTTGCCCCGGTCGACGTACGCACCGTCGTACGATAACCGTGCAAGGCAAACGGCAGCATCTCGTGCCAATCTTTATACGTCACAACCATCTTCTGAACAATCTTCTTGATGTTCTTGTTGGCCGCTTCAACAGCGCCATTCATCTTCGGCCGGTAAGGAGATGAGTTGTGGTGTTCGATCTTGAAGCTCTGGCACAGCTCCTTCATCATCTTATTATTCAAATTCGAACCATTATCAGTAATGATCCGCTCGGGAATTCCATAGCGACAGATGATGTCCCTCTTTATGAACTTAGCTACCACCTGCTTGGTCACATTAGCGTACGAGGCTGCCTCCACCCACTTGGTGAAGTAGTCGATAGCTACCAGAATAAAACGATGACCATTGGATGCGGTGGGCTCGATCTTGCCTATCATGTCGATGCCCCACATGGAGAACGGCCAAGGGGAGGACATGACATTTAATGGGCACGGCGGCACATGAACTTTATCAGCATAAATCTGGCATTTGTGACATTTCTTCGCGAATCTGAAGCAATCCGACTCCATAGTCAACCAGTAATATCCAGCTCTCAGGATCTTTCTCGTCATGGCATGTCCGCCGGCGTGCGTACCAAATGTGCCTTCATGGACTTCTTCCATGAGCATACTTGCCTCTTTCTCATCCACGCATCTGAGTAGCACGAGATCGTGGTTTCTCTTATACAGCACTCCATCAGGGTTGAGGTAAAAGTTTCCAGATAGCCTCCTCAGAGTCTTCTTATCCTGGGTTGAAGCACCCGCAGGATACTCCTTGGTCATAAGGAAGGTCTGGATATCGTGGAACCATGGCTTGCCGTCAGTGGCATCTTCGATTGCGAACACAAACGCTGGTCTGTCAAGACGCGAAAGCACAATTCTTGGAGCCTCATTCCAATAATTGACTTTATACATTGAAGCCAGCGTGGCTAAAGCATCAGCCATTTGATTTTCAGCCCGGGGTACATGATGAAGTTCTACTCGGTCAAAGAACGGAAGCAGCCTCCTGGCATAATTCATGTACGGCACTAGATTCGCTTGACGAGTTTCCCACTCCCCTTTGATCTGATTGATTACAAGCGCTGAGTCACCATATATGTCTAGATTCTTGATTCTCAAATCAATTGCCTCTTCTAGACCCATAATACATGCTTCATACTCGGCTTCGTTGTTGGTAACTGGAAACGTCAGTCTCGCAGTAAACGGGATGTGGGATCCGTGAGGAGTCGTGATGATAGCCCCGATACCACTCCCATAGGAATTAACCGCTCCGTCGAATATCAACTTCCACTGAGACTTCCTATCCGGCCCCTCATCGGGCAATGGCTCATCGCAATCCTTCGCTTTGAGAAACATAATGTCCTCGTCAGGGAATTCGAACTTCATTGGCTGATAGTCTTCGATTGGCTGTTCGGCAAGGTAGTCAGACAATACGCTTCCCTTGATGGCTTTCTGAGAGACGTACTGAATATCATATTCTGTTAACACCATCTGCCATCTGGCAATCCTGCCCGAAAGAGCCTGCTTCTCGAAGACGTACTTGATCGGATCCATCTTCGAAATTAGCATAGTGGTGTGATTGAGCATATACTGTCGTAGACGTTTGGCGGCCCAAGCTAGTGCACAACACGTCTTCTCCAGCATCGAGTATCGAGATTCACACTCAGTGAACTTTTTACTCAAATAATAAATGGCATGCTCTTTTCTGCCCGTCTCGTCGTGCTGACCGAGAACACACCCCATACTATTCTCAAGAACTGTCAAGTACATGATTAATGGCCGTCCAGCCACTGGGGGTATCAAGATTGGAGGTTCTTGAAGATACTGCTTTATTTTATCGAATGCCTTCTGGCAATCCTCATTCCAAGTAATCGCCTGATTTTTCTTTAACAACTTGAACATCGGTTCACAAGTGGCCGTGAGCTGAGAGATAAACCTTGCAATGTAGTTTATTCGGCCCAAGAAACCACGAACTTCTTTTTCTGTCTTCGGCGTTGGCATCTCTTGGATAGCTTTTATCTTTGCAGGATCAACTTCAATACCTCGTTCACTAACGATAAACCCCAATAACTTTCCGGATCGCACTCCGAAAGTGCACTTGTTAGGATTCAGCCTCAGCCTGAACTTCCTAAGCCTTTCAAACAGCTTCAACAAATTGACCAGATGCTCCTCCTCCGTTTGGGACTTTGCAATCATGTCATCAACATAGACCTCGATCTCATGATGAATCATATCATGAAACAAAGTTACCATTGCTCGCTGGTAAGTGGCCCCTGCGTTCTTTAGACCGAAGGGCATTACCTTGTAGCAAAACGTGCCCCAGGGGGTAATAAACGTCGTTTTCTCCATGTCCTCCGGCGCCATCTTAATCTGATTGTAACCGGAGAAGCCATCCATGAACGAAAACACGGAAAACTGGGTTGTATTGTCGACCAACACGTCGATATGAGGCAACGGGAAATCATCCTTAGGGCTCGCCCTATTCAAATCCCGATAATCGACGCACATGCGTACCTTACCGTCCTTCTTTGGTACAGGCACTATGTTGGCGACCCACGGAGGGTAAGTGGTAACGGCTAGAAATCCTGCGTCCAACTGCTTCTGGACTTCTTCTTTGATTTTTACAGCCATGTCTGGTCTCGTCCTCCTGAGCTTCTGCTTGACTGGAGGGCAATCTTCTCGCAATGGCAAGCGATGAACCACGATATCTGTGTCAAGTCCGGGCATATCCTCATATGACCAAGCAAAGACGTCACTATACTCTCGAAGCATCTCGACCAGTCTATGCTTGACATCCTTCTGCAACGCAGCCCCTACTCTGACATTCCTGATAAGCTCCTCAGAACCCAGATTTACAATCTCAATATCCTCCTCGTGAGGCAGAATAACCTTCTCCTCTTGTCTCAACAAGCGGGCCAACTCTTCCGGAAGGTCTTCGTCTTCATCAATCTCATCCTCGGCTTGATAGATCGGGCAATCAAAGTCGTAGTGAGCCGTAGAGGGTCCAGAGTCGATGTCATCTGTTACGTGGATCCTGCAATAACAAGGGTTAAGTTTAAAGCAAGAATATGCAGGTTAGCACGAACCTCGTTGCCATTTTGCTGTTTTTCGAAACAAACATAAAGCATGAATAACAGAGAACGCAATATTTAATTACAAAGAAAACGCCTTTTATTTATTTAACAAAATGCATACACATAATCCAACAAGGCCCTGACAGTAAAACCACTATGCCCCGGGCAGGACATAGGGTTGTACAAAGATTGTAAAAAGCAAATCATTACTCTTCACTTGTCAGCTTGATAATCTCCTTGATGGTCCAATTGTGGAGGCACTCGCCTGGCTTGCTCGGTTGAATCCAGGCATCAAGATCACAATCACTGTCCCCGCTGTCCTCCGACGTAGCGTTGATACTCTCGAAGATTACTCCCCCCTTGGTGAATAAGATCGGCCCTTTCCCACGAGACGAACTGCCAGAAGAAGATGAAGCTTCAGCTCCTTGAGAATACCCTAATCCAAACTTATCCTGTTTGATTGGTATATCCAAAACATGCCCCCAGCCTGGGGTGGAACCAGCTTCGACAACGGCTCTAGCTTCCTTAAACGAGGAGAGGTTCAACTCTTGCTTCTCTGCAACAACGGGAGCTACCTCCTTCACCCTGACGGTTTCAAAAGCCTGGCAAAGAGTCTCATGGATCTCACCATCCATTTCGACATATTTAAAGGACGACAGGTGGCTTACCATGATGTCCTCCTCTCCACAGACTGTCACTATGCTGCCCCCAACAGCATATTTAAGCTTCTGATGCAGCGTGGACGTTACGGCACCAGCAGAATGGATCCACGGCCGACCTAAGAGGCAACTATAGGCGGGCATGATATCCATGATATAGAACACCGCATTAAAGGTCTCTGGACCAACTTGAATTGGCAGGGTCAATTCTCCGAAGACGTGGCGCTTGGTTCCGTCAAAGGCCTTCACGACCAGATCACTGGGCGTGCACAGCAGTCCACGGGTATCCAACTTCATCAGTGCCTTCTTCGGAAGCACGTTAAGCGAGGAGCCCGTATCTACCAGAACATGTGACATAATCGTGCCTCTGCACTCTATTGAGACGTGCAAGGCGCTGTTGTGATCTCTTCCCTTAGGAGTCAGCTCCAGATCTGTAAATCCCAGCCCATTACCAGCGTTGACATGAGCCACTACCTCCTCGAGTTGATTTACTGATATCTCCTGCGGCACGTATGCAGCATTCAATACCTTCAATAATGCGTTGCGGTGCGCTTCAGAACACAGCAACAGGTTAAGAATCGAGATCTTTGACGGAGTCTGATGAAGATGATCTACAATTTTGTAGTCACTTTTCTTGATTAGCCGCATGAACTCTTCTGCATCTTTAACCAGCAAGTCCTTCTCTGCCCCTGCAGGGACCTCCTCAACAGCTTTACCTTTGCCCCTATCCACAGCGTCAGCCCGGACCACCTTCTCTGCTGCAACCTCTGCTGGCGCGAATACTCTTCCGCTTCTAGTGATACCACTTACTTCGGTAAGATTCTGCACAGTTGATCCGGATGGCTCAAGCTCTATCTTCTGACCATTACAATAAACTTCGGCGCCATAATGCCATGGAACGGCATTGGTACTCTCAAAAGGGATTGGTCCGGCCCTGGTGATGGTGATAGAAGGCGGACGGGGCGCAGAAATAGTAATAGGGTGACGAGGAATAGTAATGGTAGCAACTTCGTCCGCCTGCTTCAGCACGACTTCCCCTGACACATTCTCAACGCTTCGACTGAACTGCAAAATACCCTCGGCCATCAGACTTTGGATACCTTCGATCAACTGCTCACACCCATCAGGAAGTGTAGCACAAGCCATACATAGCTCTCCACATCCGGGAAAGAAGCCCTTCTTCAGCAACTTGGCCTTGACAAAACTCAACGGCGTCTTCAAATCTTTGACATCGGTCAGCAAGTCCGAATTCTCTTCAGTGATAACAGCATTCACTCCGCCCCCCCTATGATGAGGCATTGGATTTTTGGTGACGTTGGGCACGCTGTCAGAAAAGTTGATAACCTTGGCGTCGACCAAGTCCTGGACTTTGTGCTTAAAAGCTTTACAATTCTCAACCGTATGGCCAGGTGCCCCAGAATGAAATTCACAAGTAGCATTAGCATCATACTCTGGTGGTGGTGCCCCTGTCAAGGGAGCCATTGTCCTTTTATGAACTAATTGGAGCTGAAGCAACGTCTGCAGAAGCTGTGCATACGGCATAGGAGGAGTTTCCAAATGACGGTTTGCCAGGGGACCCCGATTCTGATATCTCTTATATCCCGGATTATTCTGTTGCTGGGGCTGCTGCTGCGGCTGCGGGGGAGCAGCTGGGATGTTTATGCTAGCAATCTGCTGTTGAGGGCCCTTGCCCCTTCTCCTAGCATTAGTGACAGCACTGGCATCTCCCTCTCGACGCTTGCCAGTATAGGGTTTCTTGCCAGCTCCTCCAGCTGAGGATGATTCGCCCTGAATTTTTCCAATCTTTATACCGTTTTCGACATGCTCGCCCAAAGTGATGAGGGCCGAGAATGTTCCAGACATGCCACTGATCAGCTTCTCATAATAGACTCCAGGAAGGGTAGCCACGAACATTTGTACCAACTCACGCTCAACCATCGGTGGTTGAACCCGAGCAGCCAATTCACGCCACCGCTGGGCGTACTCTTTGAAGCTTTCATTGCTCCGCTGCGAGAGATTCTGAAGCTGAACTCGGTTGGGAGCCAAGTCGCTATTATATTGATAGTGGAGAACAAACGCTTCTGCAAGATCTTTCCAGGTGTGCACAGCAGCGGGTTCCAAACCCATATACCATTCGAGCGGTGGACCAGAAAGACTATCCTGAAAGAAGTGCATCAGCAGCTTCTCATCGTCAGAATAAGCGGACATCTTTCTATAATAAGATCGGAGGTGAACACGGGGACAAGTAGTGCCCCTATACTTCTCAAAGATAGGCACCTTGAATTTGTGAGGTACTTTAAAGTCAGCAATCAACCCGAGCTTGGCCATGTCAACGCCCAATGCGTTCTGATTTTCTATATCTCTCATTTTATCTTCCAGCGCCTTGAACCTGAGTCGAGCTTCAGCAGTCAACTCGGCCTCTACACCTCTCTGAGAGAATATGTCATCCTGATGGTCCTCCAGCCACGGTTGAGGCACCACCATATTTCCTGCACCAACATTGCCGTTGACCGGCCCCATGTTAACATTGGCTCCCAAACCACCATTGACGGCGCCCGCCGCGTTAAGTCCGAGATTAGTCATGAGATTGCCGTTAGCACTGCCGTTGCCCCCGGCAGCAGGAACAGCGTTCTGTGGAGTATCCCCTTGAGGAGGAGTGGGCACGGCCCCGCCGTGAAGTATTCCATTACTGTCAACCCTGGAGATGAGAGGTTGAACCAAGGTACGAAGCTGGTCTTGCCCATTCGCAACTACTTGCATCAGCTCCATAAAACGATCAATCCGTTCACGAAGCTCTTGAACATCTGACTGTACCTGGTCCATGATTCTCGTCTGATTAGCGCGAGTTGAGTAGCGGTGGATGAGTCTTTGATCAATCCTGGAGATCGAAAACAGCTCGGAACCTGAGTACCTGAAAAACCTGGCAACATCAAAGGTTAGGAAAAGGTAACAGAATGTATGTCATGCAAAAATGCTTTATGCAGATGCATGTGTGTGTCTGTGTGCTTGAGAGATTATCCCCCGATCTTGGCACTTGTTGGCAATAATAAGGAGGGGAATCCAGGCCCAATCATGGAAATAGTAACCTCACATAGCAATAGTCAGATTCGACACATCAAGGACCAAGAATTCGTACGCATCAGTCTTCCTGGGAAAGGCTGCAGTAACACAATAAGAGGCGAAAGATCCTGGATCGGGGAAACGGTACCTGTCACAGACACACGCTAATGGAATGATTATGCAAGCTAATGCAAAATGCAGGTATGCAACAATATATCCGGGTGGCTGCTGTGGAGATTCAATGTCAACAGTCACTGATGAGAAGGAAACCCCGGTGTAAAACCACTGATCTGATCTGCTGTGAATAACCATCTGATAGGATCGAGATCAAAATTCTGCCCTGACAAGAGTAAGTGCCCGATAATAAAGACCCCGGATGCAAGACCAAGGAATATCTGTTGATGAAGTCTTCAGACCCCCAAATCAAAAAAATCTGCCCTGTCGAGAACAAACACACAGCTGCTGATGAGATCTTCAAACCCCACTCAAAATCTGCCCTATCAAGAACAAACAACAACTGCCAATGAGATCTTCAGACCCCACTCAAAATCTGCTCCGTCCAGAACAAACCTACTGCTGATAATACTCTGATCGAAACCTGCTCTATCAAGAACAGACAAACACCCGATGATAAGATCCTCTGATCAAACCCTTGCTCTATCAAGAACATATCCGCAACTGAGAACCCAACATAACTGATTCACTGCCAAGAAAACCGGGTAGTCTGGAGGCCAAAGTTTCCTGCAATATCCCAACCCCACTCACAGGTATGATGGACCTAATCCACGGACAAAGGTACGGCATCCTATGCGGTCATCAGCGTCACAGACTTTCATGAGTGACAATACGATTCCCAGAAGGAGTGGTATCATCAAGTCATGAAGAGGCCTCTCTTAGCTGACTTCCAAATGATCGGTCCCCAGAGTCGACAATCCTCACGTCTGGACTCCCCTCAGATCCTCAGGACCGGAAAGGAGCACCTCTGCAAGAATCTCGTCTGAGCGCAGATTTTCGTAGGGAACTGTGCCTGCTCAGCAGACAGGTTCGTCTACTACTTCTCCGCAACTATATCTAGGTGTGTACTCAAGCCCAGGTCCGGCTCTTCACTCACAGTAACATCCCTCTCCCACAGCAGCACAGATAATCATATCGAACTGGAAATAAAATGCGGGAAATAAAGTGCGGGAAGTAAAAATGCGATAAATAAACGCAACCCAACAAGCAAACACACAAACGATAGGATTGACTCGCGTAGGGGATGGGAAACGGTCCCAGCATAAGGGATGGGAAAAGTCCCTAGATGCTATACGTCCCCAGCAGAGTCGCCAGCTGTCGCTTGCGCGAAAATAAGGTGCCGGCATTACAGAAGAGTCGCCACCTTTCGTTATTTATCCCTCAGAGCGGGAAAGGAAACGATCGGAAAAACCTGACGAAAAAGGGTAAGACAAAATCAACAGGCAACTTCAGAAAATACCTAAAAATACTAAACTAAGGGGGAAAAATCTAACAATTATTCACAAGGGTCCTCAACATATACCCATAACATCTACATAGGCCTCTACCTAAAAATCAAGACAAAACTTATTCAAAGAAAGTGAATTCTTCACCTAAGCACAAACTAAACCCTAATTAGGATACCCTCAATCTACCCTAATTAAACTAATCAAAATGTAATTCTAAAATTCTAGGATAAATCCTATGGGGAACTATGATTCATCATCTAATTGCACAAAAAAGAATGGATAAAAAAAACCTAAAGGAAAGTCCTAAAACAATTCTTGCAAAATCATGATACAAAACTAAACATTATAAAAGCTTTTTAAAAGAAAAATCTATTTAAAATACTAAACTAAAAAATAAAATCCCATTTTTATTTTTATATTTTCTACACATTATTATCTACTCATAGAAAAAAGAATGGCTAAAAAAGAGTTATTTTTCAATTTTTAACGAATTTCCTAAAACAAGAAAAATATTAAAAGAATATAAGAAATTAAAACAAATAAAAGGGAGGGGGGTGTGACAAGTAACACGCGCCAGGGTTATTTCCAGATGGGCTAGAAGAGAGGGGTGTGGTTAGCGAACGGGTTAAGCCCATGATCTAAGTCAGATTCAAAATAAAAGCACAAAAAACCAATCCAGGAGGTGGGAGGTGCATTCAGTAGGAGGTTCACGTTCAAATCTCGCTGGGCTCAATATTGGGTGGTGTCAATAGCAAAACACACACTAAGCCCGCCCGTTTCATTAAATGAAACGGTGCGTTTTGGCTTCTATTCTCTCCCTCCAAAATTCTGTTTTAAATGAGAGCCGCGGGATTGCTTCTTTGGTCAAAGGTCTTGCACGCGATGGACGATCAGGATTTTGTCTTCAACCTTGGTCACAACTAGGGTTTTATATCTTCCATGAAATACCATGCACGTATCATGTTCAAGCTCTCTGTTCTCCTTCTACAGGCCACGGTTCAACTCGATCCAAACATGAAAATCATTCAGAATTTCTCCCTCTACAAGCCTATGGTCATAGTTCATTCTGAAATTCAGTGTATCACTCAAACCGATCGAGACAAGTTCTGGCCACCATGAAAATACACTGCAACCTATCCTCAAGATTCTTAATCAAACCTATACTAATCTAAACTACACTTCGCGTGGATCATTCTTCACTAACAACCTAAGATTATCGCGTCCTAACCTAAGAGTTATATGCCATCAAAGCTCAACTGCCCTGATATGGATCATCATCAATGGCTCTAACAGATTGCACACATGTTCATCTACCTAAACCTAACATTTCTATCCTAAAGAAACATGCTAACAAGCCATAAATACAGGTGAAAGAATCAAGTTGCAAACCTGGATTCTTGGAGAAAACAGTTATGGATTCTTGCACTTCAAGCTTGGCAAATCTTCAAGAGTGATCCCTAAGTGATGTTGAGGCTACTGTATGCAACAAAACTGAAGAAGAAAGCTTGTATGGAGTGATTCCAATCTGATATGCTCTCTTGCACCTTTACTTCTAGCTCTTCAATCCTCCATTGGTGAGTCTCTGATTCAGCTTCTATACACTCAGTATGAACTATGGATTATGTAAGAATGAGAAGATTGAACAAACTTGATGTAGAATGATCAATCTCTCTTTTGCTTATGAATGAAGAAACTATGGGAACCTCACTTTTCTCTCACCCTCTTCACCAACCTTGACCTCTCTTCATGGCCCTCTTCTTATAATGATCATTAGATGCTTCTAGATTCATCTAGAATATGGTGGAAATTTCTTGAAAATCTCATGTGGGGACAAGTTGGAAATCTCATATCCCATGCCTTATGCCTTACCATTTTGTGCCAAATTCTCCTTAGGAGAGATATTGAGTGTGGATGAGTGAAAAACAAGCTCATCTTTGGCTTGTGTAAGGTTTTTCAACATTGCCTTCTTTTTCAAGTAACAACTTTTCAAAGCATCACCCATTTTAAAGCTTCAAATCAAAATTCTAGCTAAACCAATGTTCTCAAAATGATTTTTCCAATCAAAATGATATATTGGATGACCTATTTTGGATTTGTGGATCTTCCAAATCAATTTCCAAATTCAACTTTTCAAACTTATATGCCATTTTTAGTTCATTTTTGACCAATCATGTAACTTCATGTTATGAGCTTTTCCAACAATTTGTGACCTTCTTTCTAGACTTAAAATCACATTTTGAACAACTTTCATGTTTTGAGTTTTTCCATTTGAGGCTTGGAAATAGGAGTTTTAGGCATTGGATAAAATGACCTATAACTGACAAATGACCAAAATACCCCTGTCTTGTTCAAACCATAAGTTGAGTTCCACAAATCCAATCAAGGAATTCTACCACTCAAATTAAAGCTAAGAAGATTCTCTTCAACATTCATGTTGACCAAGAAATCATAGGAATCCTCCTACTAGGGCAAAAGTTGTCTGCAAGTTGGGTGACTTTCAAGGACCCAGATTCACACACCTCTGCTGACCTGTAATTTGTCAAAACCATAACTTGGGCTCTGTAACTCCTATCAAGGACTTCCACCACTCAAATTAAAGCTTAGAACAAGCTCTACAACATTCATGTTATGGGGAAGGTGAGATATCAATCACAACTTGATCTAAAACTGCTTGGAAGATAGGGATCAAATTAGGGTTTCCCACTGACAATCCTTGGGGACCCTGACTTGAAACTTCTCAAACTCCTCACTCATGATGAGTTGGCCTAGGAATCATCTTTATATCCTCTCTATGCATCATTCCATGATCTCATGGCCCTTGGATTGAGTCTCAACCTTCTCCAAATCTTCAGTTAACCTAGGGTTGACCCATTCAAAACCCTAATTCTATCATTCATGGTTGAATCTTCTGAACCCTTGCATAATGACCTCTCTGGGCTTCATGAAGGCTATCAAGACATCTCATAGGCTTTCCCAAAACATCAAATTCATTCTCAAAGTCTCAGAACCATCTGAGGGGCACCCACAACTCTCAAGCTATGAAGCACACAACCCTGGTTTCAACCCATTCCTCTGAGGATCTCTTGAACTTTCTGATGAAGGTATCCCCTTTCAAACACTCAATGAATAAATAATTGTTGGTCAAATTTTGGGGTGCAACACCCTTCCATACCTCATATGGAGAAATTCCACTTTTCTTTAAGGGAATTCTATTTATTATGTGACAAGCGGATAATAAAGCTTCGCCCCACAAATTGAAAGGTAGTTCGGAATGCAATAACATGGCATTCATCATTTCTTGATATGTTCGATTCTTTCTTTCTGCTATGCCATTTTGTTGTGGTGTTCTAGGTGCCGAACATTCATGTATTATACCGTGTTCTTCACAAAATGCATCAAATTCAGTAGAAAAGTATTCACCGCCCCTATCACTCCTAAGGACTTTTATACTTCTACTTAATTGATTTTCCACTTCTGCTTTGTAACTCTTAAAGGCATTAAAAGCCTCATCTTTATGCTTTAAGAGATATATATAAGTGTATCTAGAACAATCATCAATAAATGTAATGAAATATCTATTTCCCCCACGGGTCAACATGCCATTAAATTCGCACAAATCTGAATGCACAAGATCAAGCAGATTTATATTTCTTTCAACACTTTTGAAAGGTTTCTTAATCATTTTTGATTTAACACATAATTCACATTTATTGAAATCTTTGATATTACATGATATCAAGCCAAGTTTAATTAGTCTCTTCATTGAACTAATACCAATATGTGCTAGTCTATTGTGCCATAAAGTAACTGAATCAAGCATGTAAGCAGAATTAGAAATTTCATTAATCATGTTATCAGTAATACATAGTTTGATCATTCCTTCAGCGGAATATCCTTTTCCAACAAACACACCATTACGGGTCAAAATAAGTTTGCCCGATTCATACACAGATTTAATACCCGGTTTTCCCAATAAATCCCCACTAACAAGATTCCTATTCATGTCTGGGACATGAAGCACATTAACAAGAGTAACTTTCTTTCCAGAAGTGAAGTTGAGTTCGACCGTTCCGGTTCCAACAACTTTGGATCGTACTTCATTTCCCATTTGTACTTCTTGTCCATCATTTGCCTCAGAATATGTTTTGAATGCAGCCCTGTCATATGAGACATGAACCGTGGCACATGTATCATACCACCAGCCTTGGACTTTGCCTTTGATTGCCATGATTTCGCTTACAGTAGCAATTATATCATCATTAGCATTCACTGCATTGATCTCCTTTTTTGATTTATTTTGCCTGCAATCTCGAGCATAATGTCCAGGTTTTCCACATACAAAGCATCCATTTTTCGGACCCTTCGGAACACCAAAGTTCTTAAACTTGGTATGTTCCCTTTTTGGTGCGATGTGACTTTTCTTGACATCATGTTTTTTCTTTTCCTTTCTGGTCACAGCATTGGCTTTGGAAAGACCCGCAGATTCTGATTTTTCCCTCTCCTTCGATTCCTCCTCGATTCGAAGATGCTTCTGGATTTTCTCCAAGGAAAAGTCATCAGAAATGTGCAACAGTTTCTTTTTATAGCCTTTCCACGAGCTTGGTAACTTAGCAATGATTGCACCAACTTGAAAGGTTTCAGGAATGTCTATTTTCACCGCTTTGATTTTGTTCACCAGGACTTGCAATTCGTGCACTTGAGGAAGTATGGGCTTGGAATCTATAAATTTAAAATCAAAGTATTTAGAAATTAAGAACTTCTTCGTACCTTCTTCTTCGGCTTTGAATTTAAACTCCAGTGAATTCCATATGTCTCTAGCGGACGGATTGTCTGTGTATAGGTCGTACAGGCGGTCAGACAGCGTGTTCAGAATATGTCCACGGCATAGTAATTCGTCCTCCCTTCGCAGCATGCGCTTCTTCTTGAGTTCGTCAGAATCATCTTCAGTTGGTTTTGGAATTGGTGTCAGATCGGGATCCAAGACGTAGTGAACCTTGAGTGCAGTAAGCAGGAATGTCATCTTGTCTTGCCATCTGGTAAAGTTGTTTCCATCGAAGTGATCCAATTTGACAAGATCCTGATTCATAACCTTGATGCTTGAAACAGCAGTGTCGGAATCCATGATACAAATACTTTTAAGATTGTTAGATAATCCTTCAATGTCGAATGGATCCAGACTGAATCGTGAACGAAATCACTTTCCTTAAAAGTATTTCAAGCACACTCTCAAATTGTCTTAGAGTTGAAACGGCCTGAATACCCAGGATAAGTCAGCCTTTTTCTCGAAATTGCACAAGACTGGTGAAGTTTCGAATGCAAAGAAAACGTTGGAATTATATGGAAGAGGATATCAGATTTTTTGGAGTATTTGATTTCGAATTATGAAGCATATATTTATAGCCATGCATGTGTCTTTTCAGAAGTTTGCAATTCTTCATAAACACACTCTCTAATGAGCATTTGCAATGGTTCAAATAAAATGTCATGCACCACTTCGTGAAGTGTCATGTATTTCAAATTCAAATTCAAAAATCAAACTCTAGGCAACGAATAAATCTGAGCGATAATTAAAATAAATTCGCAGTATATGCCGTCTACAAGCCGCCACTAGCGCCTCTACGCCCACGCCCTCGGATCCGGTTCCGGAGCCGGAGCCGGTGTCGCCGGTGGCGACACCGGCGAGAGGTGTTTTGTATGAGACAAGTGACATAAGTTTTGGCACCACCACATATGACTATGTGGCACTTTATCCTCTTTGGCTCCTTTGGAAATTACATTGTTCCAAGTGCCTTATAAATGCTATTTAATTTTACTCCACTTCCAATGTGGGACTAAACATTTATTGTCAATTAAATATAACACCCACTTTGTCATTTTTGGAACAACATTAATGGAAATAAAATATTATTTCCAACAGAATATGTGAAAGTTTTTTTTCCGTGTTGGTTGTCTCGCGTCGTTCCTATGAAATGTTTTCTTAGCAGACATTGTACAATTTTGCAGGAGGTATTTGGTGAGTATTTTCCTTAGAATTTTCAATGTTTTCTTATTACTCTCCCCTCTTTTTTACAGTTCTATTCCTCTTTTATTTAACTTCAAAACAAAACTTGTTTTTTTCAATATTGGAATTCGATTATTGCTTGCAGCATGGTGAGTGTGGAGATTATTATTGTACCTCTTGCAGCAGGTTTGCACAGGCGTGTAACAGTTGTGCAGCGTTGTTCTGTGTGAAAGTAACTTGCATTAACTAAGTGGCTCCTAGGAAAAGGAATGGGGCAAGTGGCTTATGCAACATTGTTTTTTTTTTTGCATTTGATTTTCAATGGATAGCCTTGTAATTTATATCTTGTATGACACTTTGCCATTGAGTGTGGCTTGATATTTTGTAACTTAAAATGATTGAATCTTTAGAATGAATTTAAACCCTCATATGAAAATGAAACTTGAATTAAAACTTGGATGGAAATTTAGATTTTGTAACTTGAATTTTGCATGGAATTAAGAAAATGAAACTTGACACTTAACATGAACTTAATCTTGAAACTTGATTGAAATTGGAAAAAACATGAATTTAATTACTTGAAAAGACATTGAATTTGAATTGAAAATAAAATTGGATCAAAAATAAAATTGGATTGAAATTGAAATTGATTAGAATTGGAAATTTAAATTTTGAAGTGGAATAATGAAATTAAGATTTAATTTGAAGAGTTGAATAGAATTTGAAATTAGATAAAAATTTGAAGATGAATCTTGAATGGTATTTGTGAATTGAAATAGAATTTGGAATTAACATGAACTTGAGTCTTGCATTTGAAAAGGCATGAAACTTGAAACCTTGGATTGAAATTTTGAAAGAAATTGAAAGGAAATTTGAATTTGAGTGAAGTTGAAAGGAAATTAGAATTTTGAATGGACTTTGAAATTGGATTGAAACTTGAACATGAGATGGAATTAAATCTTGGATGAAACTTGCAAATTTGGAACTCGATTTGGAATTGGCTTGGATTAGAATTGATTACGAATTGAAATGAAATTGGAATTTGAATTTTGGTGACTTGTACGTGAGGATTAAAATGGAATTAAATCAAAATGAAACTTGAATTGGCTTTGACTATGAATTGAAATTTGAATTCAAAATTGGAAAGAAACTTGAATGGGATAAAATTTGAAAATTGAAATGGATGAAATTGGAATTGAAACTTGAATTGGATTGAAATTTAAAGTGGAACTAAATTTGAATCTTGAGTTTGTGATTATGAACTTGAACTCAGATCTTATATTTGGAAAGGCATGAAATTTGAAAACCTTGAATCGATTCCATAAGAAATTAAACCCTACATCCTGATTCCATCTTGCAACAGTCCTGAATCAAAAGCTTGAATCCTACTATGCAAAGGGCATGAACCACATAATCAGGGCTTGTGAATGACTTGATATATTAACCAAATGTCTTGACTTTTGATGGCTTTATAACTTGATTTCATCAGATAACTTGAATCTTCGCACAAAATCCTAATCTAGACCCTCATACACAAATGCTTGAATTCAATCAACACATGTTCTCAAAGTAGCCCATGACACGGATGGTTTGAGATTCTAACCACACTGCCATTTTACCGAAACCCTAATTGAAATTCACCTAACCCTAATGATTATCTACCTTGAAACAAACTGCCCTTGCCACAACCTGATAACTCGATACTAAAACAAACCACTTCTTTGACCAAGATTAGGTCAAATTTCCATTTAGTTTTAAACCACATCATACACACACTTGGCCTAAAACAGTACTGCACATACATTGAACTTGTTAGTCTTAGATGAAAATCAACTTAATGACACTTGCTCATCTTAGACACAAAGGCCAAGAAACCCTAATCTTCACCTTGAGTGCACACTGATGAAATAATGACTTATGGAAAACCAAATCCCTAAGTCAGAATCTTTGCCACAACCTGATAACCTGATACTGAAGCAAGTCATTTGTTTGACCAAGATTAGGTCAAACTTCCATTGTATTTCAAACAAGACTGCACACGTACTTGACTTGATAACTTTGCTTGATCCTTAATTCAATCTTGTAAAACCTGAGCTTAGGTGACAAGAAAATGAAAGCAAAAAGAACCCGTATTTCATAGGCATAATGGTTAGATGACCTGAATAATGGATATGATGCACAGATGATGAAAGTGAAATGATATGTATGGTCTGACGATTTAGGATCAAAATTAGGGTGTAACAGGTGGCATTGGGGCATCCTGACGCCTGCGGGAGGATGAGGGAAGTGACACATCAGTTGGTGAATCATGTTTCCTACGGGAAGAAGAAGAAGAAGGTGGAGTGGCCTGAGATAAAGGTAAAATGGCTTGAGGTGAAGTTTGAGGCCTAGGAGTAGACTGTGCCCTAGAAGTCGACACCTCTGCTTGACTAGATGTACATGCTGGCTCCGCTCCCGCCGAACGGATGAGTGTTGCGCAACCCGACCATGTCTCAGTCTGTCGACTTTATCAACCATTATTCTTGTAAGGTAAAATTAGGCATATCATTAGTTTACGCAAAAGAACACAAACAAGAAAATTATAAAAAAAAACATGTTGCAAGAAATTTCTGAGCTATAACTACAAAAGCACCTTTTACACTATTCCAGAGATGTATCTTCGAAAATTCCTAAAGTATATGAAACTTTGAACATTTCCGTAGATGTATCTCTGAAATGTTCTGAGATTTCGAGGCCGTGACAATGGCGTCTTCTACTACTTGCAAATTAAAAAAAAAAACAATTCGATCATCCTTTTGAGCCAACAAACAATGCATACACTAACTCTAAACTATGTTACATGTGATTTCTACACATTTCTACCCCTAACAATTGATTCCTACTCGTTTACACTAAAACTTGAATATTTACAAAAAATTCAATAAACTTACTCGAAATTTATGATTTTTATGATGTTGAATGATGAAGTGGATGTTGCTTGATGTTTCATTGAGCCTCCTTTTGATGAAATCTGATTTGGTGAAGTTCAAGAATATTGAGAAGGAGAAGCGTTGAGTGTGAGGTTTAAGGAAAATGAAAAGCATGAGAGGAGAAGAGTCTGGCATATTATTAACTTTGAAAATGTTCCATTAATACATCCCCAGAATATTTCAATGTTCACTTAAGTTTTGGTGCTTCCGGAGATATATCTCCAGAATCAAGGGACATATGTGGAAATTCACATGGTGTGGAAGAAGTCTATAGGGTGCAATAAGAAATCCTCCTACCAAAAATAGGGTGTTACATGGATGAAGAGCCTAGAAGACCAAATTTCTGATTTTTCTGCACAATTTATTTCCTGTTTTATCACGTTTAATTCCTGATATTCTGCACAATTTATTCCATGCTTTATCGCATACAATTCCTTTTTATAGCAATACTAGTAAACTGATTGGTATGCTGAATAATAACAATCTTCTATTTCTCTTGAAATTCTCTTTTGTTTTCCTTTCTTGTGGAGCAAACACTTACTTGAAGAGTGCAAATTATGATACAACTGCTACCAGGTTGTATCAAAAATATAATATGGAATTTTTAATTTTTTATGTCAAAATACTCTATTAGATTGATAATCTCAATAAATTCCTCACACTTTAGAGGGTGAATTGAGAAACTGTATAAAAAATTATAATATATTTGTTTTTTGTAAAAATTATTCTTATTTTTTAACTCTTGTAAAACTTTATTTAAAAAACTAATAAAATTAGCTTATGAAAATTCAATTTTCATAATAGATTACCTATTACCTTAAAATTTAATCCCATAACGAATAAAAAAAATTAGAGTAATATAAAAGAACACTCAACATATATTATGAAATTGATATTTTAAAAATAACTGCCACAAATATTAAGGAGAATCTAGGAAGATTCATGTATGAATGTCTTGTGAGGACAAAATTCCTTAGTACTTATTTTAATGATGTCAAAACTTGTATTAGCTCGTACTTGTACTTTAGACGGTATCATCGTGTCTTAGATTACATTCATTCTTTAATATACACAAAATATTCCATGTTCATGTTGTCGCTACTCGAAAAATACGCGCAACGACGGGGAAGGCGAAAAGGAAAAGGACAGAAGAGACGCCACCGAACTTTATTTATCCCATGTGAGGAAAGGAAAATATCGAGAAAACCTTAAGAAAAGAATGGATAAGATGGTCTCGCAACCAAGAACGGAATCGGAAGCCAGTTATGCGAGAGGAAGGTATTAGCACCCCTCGCATCCATCGTACTCGATGGGAACCATTTGTTTGTCGTGTGTGATTTATTTGCTAAAAGATTATGCTATAAAAGTGTGTTCCTATGGAGAGAGAAGGAGGGATAACGGGGAAGAAAAGAAAGAAAAGACTCGGTAGGACTTCGCGGTCCTAGGCCTACGTATTCTCAACGGATATGAGAAAATCAGGGTCGACGTAGTTCGAGAAACTACGGATATGAGGGATTGTGCTCGGCAAGGATTGTGGCCCTTGTGCCTACGTATCTTTACTTGAAAAAGTAAAGAATTAGAGCAGTCGTAGTTCGGCCTACGATTCGTTGATGTTTTTATGGATGATGCTATCGTACGCATTCTAGCAGTTAGGTGTATTGTTGCTCACTCGTTGGAGACTTAGGCATTACCTGTTTGCGGTAGAACGGACGTATCATATCCTTTTCGAAAGATAAGTTTTTGCCATGCGAGGCAAGATGTCACATTTGATTTGTTGAATTGTTTTTTTTTAGGGGCGAGATAGGTCCTCGGATAGTAACCCCTATGGGTAGTACCCAATTCTTTATCTCAAAGTTTTTGTTATGAAAAGGTGTGGCGAACATAGCGTCTTCGTATTGAAAGACGAGTATCAAAACCACACACACTACAGTGAGCATCTCAACACTCGGAGAGGAAGAAGTCTACACTTAATCCTCTCTCCTTAGTTCAATACAAAGAGAACTTCATTCTCTTATTAAAGTGTTTTTGGTTTTGAATGGTAAGTGCTTTTGCGACATAGAACCCTACGGTAAACGTCAGCACTTGGGATAGGAGAAGGCCTACGCCTAACCACTCCACGACCATTCAAGTTTTTGTTATGAAAAGAGTTCAAAAATGCGCTCGGTACGGGACCGAAGTTTTTAGGTGACAAAGGTTGCGGAAAGGAGTTGTAGAGGGAGATAGGTGGCGGATAAATTCACGTCTTCGTATTGAAAGACGAGTATCGAGACCACCCACACTACAGTGAATATCCCAACACTCGGAGAGAAAGAAGTCTACACTCAATCCTCTCTCTTTAGTTCAATACAAAGAGAATCGATTTATTTATTGTAAGTGTTTTGAAAATGCACTCGGTACGGGGCTGAGGTTTTTTTAGGAGAAAAAAGGTGTGGATGAAAACATCTTCGTATTGAAAGACGAGTGTTAAAACCACCCACACTACAGTGAGCATCTCGACACTCGGAGAAGAAGTCTACACTTAATCCCCTCTCTTTAGTTCAATACAAAGTGAACTTTATCCTTTTGTTAAAGATGGTGAGTTGGCTTAACAATCGTTTCAGAACATCCGCTTGACGTTGGGTCAAGGGTTTAATTGCTTAACAAGGTTTGAGGTGAAGCGAGCAAGGTCGATGGCGACGCACAAGGCAATCGACTTACAAGGTCAAAAAATGGCTCGATGAGAATCGAGAGTTTGTTTTCTTGAAAATAGTTTTTAGAACCAAAGGTAAAAACAATGACCAACAATAAATATGCATAAAAAAACATACCAAACACAACGGGTTAATTGGCTCAAAAAAAACGGCGAACTCCTTGAGAAAAAATTTTGAGGTAAAAAAGTCGAAAAAACGTGAAAAACAGGGGTCTGACACGGGCGGCCGTGTTGTGTGACACGGCCCGTGTCACAGTTCTAGGAAACTTAGGATTTTTGAGGCAAACAGCGGCGTGACACGGCCGCCCGTGTTGCATGACACGACCCGTGTCACAAGGTCTGGGAGAAAAATGATTTTTTAGGGCAAACAGAAGTGTGACACGGGTGGCCGTGTTGTGTGACACGGCCCGTGTCAGGGGTCATGGGAATTTTACACATTTGAAACCTCAAACAGAGGTACAACACGGGTGGCCGTGTTGTGTGACACGGCCCGTGTCATGAGTTCTGGGCATTTTATGCTTTGAAAAGTCACACAGAGATGCAACACGGCCGGCCGTGTCGTGTGACACGGCCCGTGTCAGGGTTCCAGATGAAAAATCCAAACTTTTCTCTTGTTTTTTTTGCTTCTTTTTGTGGTTCTTAAAAATGATTTATTGGTCCCTCTTGGGTTCTTACACGATATACACAGCACAACAACACTCAAACAAAGAGAACAAATGATAAATGCACAATATAAAAGAAGAAAAGAGTTTGAAGAAATGGATACCCAAGAGTTGTTACCCCCCTTGCAAAGCCTCCACTGATTTTGGTTAGGTGTTCACTTCTCTTCACTCTATGCTTTGATGACTCTCCTCAATGGCTCCCTTGTGTTTCTCTTTTACTCTCTTCACTTTTTGCTGGTTTTTTGCTCTCTCTATTTTTTCTGGTTTTCTCTCTTACTCTTTTTTCTCAATCTCTCTATCTCAATCTGTTGTGAATGATAGTGAATGATCATTTTGTGCAGCCTCCAAGCCTCCTTATCTCACTTTTTCTGCTGCCTTTTCTGCTGTACCAAAACCACAGCTCCTGCACACTTCTCCATTTTCAAAATTTCCATTCATGGCAATATCTTTTACCACCTTTTGGTGCAGCCCCACTTTCCTTCCATTTCTAGTATGTTTTTTGCTGTATTTTCTTCTGCAGCACTCTACCTATCTATTCACCCTTGTACCCATTGGTTGGTTGATTTGTTTGGACATACTCATGTAGTCAATACACTACCTTTTGGACATCATTTTCAAATTCTGATTTTTTGATGTGTAGATGTATCAACATAAGCTTATAGCCTTGGTTTTGTGACATAAAATGATTTGTAATATGGTACACATTGCCACTTCTTGCATGGGGCTGTTTTGAACCATATTCAAATTGCCCATGAATGTATGCATAGCCTTGATCTTGAGATATTCCAACATTGAATTAGCTCTTAAATATTTTCCTTGCATGTTTGTAAGCACAAAGAGGACCATGTGGACTTGATGAGGCATGGGGGATATCATGGCATGAAGTTATTTTCAGAAACTTGAATTAAGACTAGAAATAGCTTAATTTCCTAAGCATTACCAAGAGTTTGGATTTTGTAACAAATGTGACATTCTTGCAAATGTCATGAAATTTCTCTTTGTAATATTCTTGAATCTAGCCTTGAATTCATGAACCTTGAATTTGGAATGATGGGCCTCCCTTATGTCATTGAATTTGAAAGAAATGAAGAAATGAGTCAAGCCTTGAAAGAGGGCAAATTTTGGGGTGCAACACATGTGCCTATGCATATAGGAGCATCTCATATATGATATTTGTGCACTTGATCATAGTAGATACCTTAGGTCAACACAAAAATAGTTTAGGTCGACCAAAATACTCACAAAGAACTTTTTTTTGGCATTATAGATACCTTTCATCGACTCACAGTCCTGTGGAGGTCGATGCATGCATGTTGATCAAGCAATTAATTGCTCTCGAGTCTGCACATGTTGACCCATAGGTTGACTCTTACTGAAAGAATAAAAATTTGTTGTTTTAAAGTAACCTTGTGTTGATGCATGACCCTGTTCTGGTCGACGCATCGCTTGATTTTTTGTGTAGTTTTACATTCGGGTATGCTCAGGTCGACCCACCTAATACTTAGATCGACCTCTCGCTGATGTAAACTGATTTGTCTAATCTGGTGTGTTTCAAAATGTTAATATGTTAGTTACTGGGTCTTGGAATCATATATATTAATTTGCCTCATTATCGTACACAGATAATGAACAAGAAAAGTGAAAGATATACATTGATTTTTGCTCATCGTCTTCATTCTCACACTTGCATTCTTCAACAATTACACATAATAATTTTTGTTGATCTTGTGCATTGCCGAGGTGATAACGTCCAAACGTAGGATTTGTGTATCTAGTTTGGGTTGAGAATTCAGTAGGTTTTTCATGAATAAAACCTTGAGGTTTTGTCCTCAAAGATCTTGATGATTTAAGGGTTTTTGCACAGATCTTTGCCTCATAGATTCAGCCGAGTGAAAGGTTTGAAGAACGGTGGATTTGTTCAAACAAGTAGCGGTAACCGGAGGATTGTGACGAAAGATTTGGTCGAATGTCTTGCGACCGAAATCAGTCGAGTGAAAGGTTTGAAGAACGGTAGGTTCGTTCAAAAAAGTAGCGGTAATCGGAGGTTTGGTCGAAGCGTTTGATGAACTTGATTTGACTTGAATCGAGGGGAGATAAGGGAATAATATTAAATTTAACAATTAGGCTTGAGTGTTTGGTGACTATTGCTTATATTGTATAAACTTTGCAACTTGATAACAAATATCTCAATTCTAGTTTTAGAATTGGGGGCAGATGTATCCGAAGTAAGGACAAAAAGAGAAACTGCCTAAACATATCTGGTGTCGTTCTCTCTTACTCTATCTCTTTATTTTGCATTAATTACATTTGTTTGATATTAATTGTTCGATAAATTTCCATTATTGTGTAGTGTTGAAATTCTGTTTTGAAAATTAATTACAATCACTTGGATTGTAATAGTGAACAACTATGCACCACCATTTCATTGGAAATTCAACTTGGGGTGTTTTGCACACCAAGTGCTCGACGCATTGATCGTACATAAATTGTTTGTAGATTTGTCAAGTTGATTGTTACTTTTTATAATTCATTGGAAATTGGTTGATACAAAGTGATTATTATTTGTGTTGATTTATTAGCAATGTATGAAATCGTTTTCTCATTGATTTATGTCCATTTGGATATGTATATCTGATATGACCAATAATGGTTTGTTTAGACGATTAAAATCCACGGCCGCTTCCGCACATTTTTGTAACAATTTTTTAAAGCGCTGAATCTTGTTAAAAATAAGTGATTTATTCAACCCCTTCTGGATTATTGACATCGTCTAACAAGTGGTATCACGAGCATCAATTCATCTAGTGCTTTGCATATAACTTTTAAGAAAATGGCCAATGAACTAAAATGGGCGTACAATAGAGCGTCGTTTTTTATGGGTGAGAACTATAGGTATTGGAAAGATTGTATACAGGTGAATATCAATTATAGTGATATAAAGGTATGGAACGTTATTCAAAATGGTCTTATGGAAATAACCATGACCGATGCGAATAATGTTGTTGTGCCTAAGCAGGAAGCACAATGGAACGAAGAAGATGAGAAAAAGTATAGTTATGATTGGAAAGCTACAAATATTCTCATTTCCTTTTGGGGAGTTGATTAATATTATATAGTCTCCCATTGTACTACTATTAAGGCTATATGGGATGCATTACAAGTTGCTCATAAAGGAACTAATGATGTAAGACTAGCTCGAATCAATACTTTGACACAAGAGTTTAATCTCTTTCACATGAAGCAAGGTGAAACCATTGCTGAAATGCAAAAGAGATTTTCTCATTTACTCAATCGCTTAAACACACTTGGAAGACCCATTTCTAATGAAGTTTCTACTAATAAAATTTTGAGATGTCTTAATAAGGAATGGCAACCAAAGGTCACGGCGATCAAGGAAGCCAATGATCTCACTATATTGGACATCACAACTTTGTTTGGTAAGCTTGATGAACATGAGCAAATGCTTATTAGTCTTGACAAACATGAGAAAAGAGAAAAGAAAGAGAAGTTGAAAGACACGAACAAAAAGTCTATTGCTCTTAAGGCTTCTAGCTCAAAGTCCTCAACACAAGAGCAAAGTGGAAGTGAATCTAATGATGATGACGAAGATACGAGTGAAGATTTGGGACTATTTATGAGAATATATAATAGATATATCCGGAAAAGTAGAATTCAACAATCGGACAAGAATCTCATCAACTTTCAACGACAATCAAAGTCCTCTAAGAATGAAGGTAGCAAGAGTGGCAAATCGAAAGGGCCATGCTATAATTGTGGAAAGGTCGGATTATCCATTGATAAAGAAAGACAAATGAAAAGAGATTAATCTTCAACAAAAGAAATCGGGGAAACCTAGAAGGGCATACATTGCTTGGGAAAGCGATAGTGATTCCTCTAGTGAACATAACTCAAGTGATGAAGACGAATTTGTCAATATTTGTCTCATGACTCATCATAAAAAGAAAAAGGAGGTAAGATACTCTAAGTATGAACACTTTAATAAAATGTAGCATTCCGAGTTACAAAATGTTTTTGATACTTTACACCATGAGGCTAAAGAAGCTTTTAAACGCTTAGCTTCAAATAAGCAAAATTTTTGGAATTTAGAGAAAAAGGTTTTCGATTCCGAAAAGGAATTAGAAGCTCTTAAGAACTCTATGGTGGAAGCAACAAAAGCTAAAATTGAGGATGACAAGTGTACTTGGTTAAATTGGGCAGGTTGTGAAACTTGTCACATTTGGCAAAAGGAAGTTAGAACTCTTAAAGCCAAATTAGACAAGGCTCTAAAACCTAAAGTCATATTTGCTATTGATCAATCACATTTTAAAGAAAGCATGAATAATCCGTATCAAAAATACACTTAAGTAATTAGAGATAAACATAGCAAAAGTAACACCCATGTTAACCTTACTTGTCTATATTGTTGCAAGAAGGGTCACACCATTGCCAAATGTAGGTTTAGGAGATTTTTGGTTCCTAACTGTATTTTCCAATGGTTGCCCAAATGCAACCAAAGATTCACTCACACCCAATGACCCAATAAAAATTGGGTACCTATTTCTCTTGTTTAAATTGTGTAGGTACAATGTCTTGAGTCTACAGAGAGAATATGGTTTCTCGATAGTGGATGTTCATGACACATGACAGGAGACATTTTCTTATTCATCGAATTTATAGCAAAGAAGAAAGGATTTATGAATTACGGTGATAATAACAATGGAGATATACTCGGCAAAGGTAATGTAGGTAATTCCTCTTCTACTACTATCTCAAACGTCCTATTAGTTAAGGGTCTTAAAAATAATCTAAAGGTTATAAAGTTTCATTTTCAAAAGATTGTTGCATGATTGAACATAATGATAACAAAGATGATGTGTTCAAAGGTCTGAGGGTTAACAATGTCTATATGCTTGACTTGAGTGAAGTATTGTTGAGTAGCACTAAATGTCTTGTCACCATGAGTGAAGATTCATGGCTATGGCATATGTGATTAGTACATGTCAACTTCAATGTACTAAATAAAGTATTCTCTAAGGATCTAGTAGTCGGCTTACCCAAAATTAAATTTTCAAAATATCACTTATGTGATGCATGCCAAATGGGGAAGAAAGCAAGGATCTTGTTCAAATCTAAAAATGTTGTTTCTACAACGAGACCCCTTGAACTCCTCCATATGGACCTTTTTGGACCATCTAAGATTAAAAGCTTGGGTGGTAATTACAATGGTTTTGTGATAGTAAACG